>CM042753.1:1004825-1019251 GCA_022496165.2 Catalaphyllia jardinei | reverse complement strand
CTCAGCGATACTACACAACAAAACGTCTAAGATATATGTATTTACAGCAGCTACTACTAGTAATAAATAAACGTGCGAAAATAACAATTTACCTGCAACATACTCTCCTTATGAACTTAACTGATTTCAGCTACTTCAGTAAAAATGAATTTTGCAATCAGACTGACTAATCACTTCATTCTGATTGGCTGAAAGCAAGCAAAGTTATTTTTCATTTCTAATTTGCCCTGCAAGCAAGTTTGTGTGTGCATTCATAATTTTTCTAAGTCATTTCATAACTGAGTAATCCACCGTAAAGAAAAATATGGCAACTGGTACAATTACCTATAATGCATAGCGAGCGAAAACTCTACAAGAGGGAACAAAACAGAAAGAAAAGTCATTCAAATGCAAGTTACAAGAGCATTGCTCTTAGTATAGGAACGACTGCCATTAAACCATATCTTTTCTATATGCCCAGTGGGCTTAGTTTTGGTTTAGTTTTACGTATTGTGGTTAAATGTACAGCCACCATCTTTTTTCTTACGATGGATTGCATAACGATCAAGGAATACTACAATGGCTATAGGTTTGGATTGTACACAGATTAGCTCTAAATTTGTAAATAATGGAAGTTTGAGAACAACCCTGCGTAAATTATATTCTTTAAAATGTTGAATTTATTTTAAAGTAAACTAAGATATGTCATGTTGAAAAGTCGTTTTGATTAAGCAGTGTCCACATCTTCAGGGTATCGTTGTTGAAGACAGTCATTTGGTATGTACCGGCTTCCAGTGAAACCTTTAAAATATTTCCCCAATTCAGGATGTGGATTTAATGGCTGGTTAGGATCTTCTCTCAAGTTTACTGCAAAAAAAATCAGTTACACTAACTATGGATCCAGCAGCTAGGACACCAACTGTCTGCAGTTTGAACATTTATTTCATTAAATAATTTTAAATACTATACTTACTATGGGCAGCATATCTTTGAGAGCCATCATCACCTAGCACATTGTAGAATGGCTGATTACGCCCACCAGGTGAATTGTCAACACCCATTTGCTGAATCCATATCTCATCCATCCCACAAACAGGATCCCATCCATAAATAACGCAGCCATAATGGTACCTGAAGATTAAGACAACATTCATGACCAAATGAAAAAGCTTAATATTCCCCATTTTTACAAAGGTGAATATTTTAAGCATAAGCCCCCTACCCCCTGCCCCAACAAACACACAGATGAGCATCTGAACTAGATATTATGTACTTATCGACTCAGTGTGAGGGCCACACTGGTACATATTTAGTTCAAGGTCAGGACTTATGGACTGAGTGCAGTAAGATCCATGCATCCTGACCAAGAGTAACTCACTCAGTATGTATTTCATAATAATGACCATAGAGTTCTAAAGTGATGACGTCACAAAAATAAAATTTTTGAAATTATGGGATATGATGCCATATTCTTATAGGGCATGCTAAAAGACGTCCTCATCCCAAAAATTAGCTCCGAATTGCAATTCCCGGTAGAGATATAAGGGATCTAAGTTTGATGGCATTCCATACAAACCCTTCAAAATTTGTTTCTGTTCCTTCAGTTTAGAACTGACTCAAAATTAGAGAGATTTATATGGGGGAGTATCAAATTTCAATCCTTCATATTTCAGCTGGGAATTACAATTAAGAGCTAAGTTTTGGCAAGGAACCTTTTTTAAGGATACTCCATTCGAAAATGGTGCCCAATCCCATAATTTCTCAGATTTAATTTTGTGTGACATCACACTTTAGAACTCTATTTGTGAACTTCTTAATTTAACAGGAGTAAGTTCATAACAGGGTAAGTTGATAACTACCCTGGATGCCAGAGGTCTTCTCGCTTGCCAGCGGCAAGGAGCGTCCATCAGAGCGAGTAGTGCTGGTGAGCTGAAGTAGTTCTGAATCAGAATTTTCTCTGTCATGAACTTGCAATTTTAAGAGGCTGTGTGCATTTCTAGTTGCGCTGTACATGTTTTTTCTCTGTCCCTGCACTTTGATGCATCTGGCCCCTGCACGAAAGTTTCTTTCTTATGGTTTTCCAAGGAATAGCACACAGGGCCAGATGTGAAGGAACTCATCTTTCCAACATTTTAAATAAGAGATCAGGTACTGCATTGGGGTGTCCAACTTATTAATATTTTTTATCAGTGTGGTATTGTTAACAACATTTGTAGAAGTAAATAGGGCACTTAATTTTTAGTGTTTCATATTGATTTTGCCAGTGCCTGTGGACAATACTTACAATTTGTGCCTCATAACCATTCCAACTTTAAAGCCAACTTGAGAATGGCTTGGATCAGACCTTAATTTCTGACATTAAAAACACTGAAGATGAGCAATATGAGTCATTATAATACTTTATGCAACCATTCTAGCCTTTAATAATGACAATGTTCTCAATATCCTGTGTTCAAGAAAATGTTTGGAAACTGGTTGTGTCACTACCACTTTCCCAGCACTTACGATCACTATTTTTGGCTACATCTCAAACCATGAATGCCATGTTTGGTTTGGCAGGTTGGTATTTTTCAAAAATATCTCTATTTGAAACATACAGAAATAGCCTGGGCATCTAAGATAGTGTGTGGTTCTTATGATGTAGAACTGGTTGGTGTAATTTATGGCTTTTTTAACTAAAATTTCTACTTGGTTGACACCTTGCATGGGTCTTTTGGTCTCATTTGTACCTGTACCTTTTCTTTGAATTGTTTATTATTATTTTTGTCCTTAGGGTAGTAAGGGTAGTAAGCTATGGAAAATGCATTGTAGAAATGCTGAAATTCTTCTAACTTAACCTTACAAGTCCCTTCTGTACTCAGCTTTATGTCTGGCTTGACTGGCATGACATGACTGGAAGTATTTCTTTGTTGTCTCAAGAAGAAGCTAGCTCTTCACACATCTCTCCACCCCCTCCCCCCAAAAAAAATCAATTCAGTGGTACCAATTTATACACATGGGTGCACAAAGAAACACTTGTCTCAGAGTTCAGTGGGCTGCTGAAGAACACATTAGGACTTCAGCCACTGTAACAACCTGGACTCCTTGATCCAAAGTACAGTAGACTGACCATAAGATCCTTATGTCTCCCACAAAGTAGTATAACCAGTAAATAATATGCCAAAGTGTTTTATTGTTTAAAACTATTATCATACTGGCTGTGGAGGATTATCCTCTAAATCCTGCTGAATTTTTTTCTGATTGGCCAGTTCAAGAAGATTATCCAGAATTCCTCTGCGTATTGAGACTGCACCACTCATTAGAGTCTCAAGGCTGTCAATTGCCTGTAGGTGTTCAGAAAAGAACATAATTTAGAGCCAACTATAAGTCAGAGTAAATTTGTTTTGTGAAGTCAAATCTGAGCCAAATAGTCACATCCATGCTGACTGGTCAGAGATGCTCATGTGCATG
Organism: Catalaphyllia jardinei; assembly: GCA_022496165.2. Classification (NCBI taxonomy): domain Eukaryota; kingdom Metazoa; phylum Cnidaria; class Anthozoa; order Scleractinia; family Caryophylliidae; genus Catalaphyllia; species Catalaphyllia jardinei. The sequence continues at coordinate 1,015,822 of CM042753.1, read as the reverse complement.
AGATGAAAAACTAGAAAGTGATAAGTTCAGGTTACATTGTGAAAACTAAACATTACTGACAGTGGTTAAGCTGAGCAGAGCTTCAGTTAGTCTGGGTAGGTCTAACCTGTGAATGGTTAGCTCCGGGGCGGGGGGGGGGGGGGGGTTACTTGGGTCAATTTTTCCTGGGTATGTGCTGCTGGCCTCTCAGAGCCCCTACCCCATTATAGTCTATTCCGTGGCCAATTATACACCCCATCTTACTCACTTTGGGACAAATGTAATTTTCGCGATCCCAACTTAGTCACGTTTTGTTTATGCCTCTACCTTATGAAGCCTTTTAAGAAGGTCATCCTAAAATGAATTGACATGAGTTTGTTACTAAATTGAATGTAGAACACTTTACTTTTCGCCTACAGTACAAACATTCTGGTACATTTGCAAACAGCAAGTACCATCATAAATAGTTGAAATGCAAATATTCTTCACGTTAAAAGCTAACAAGTCCCAAGCGAAAGAGATCAAATGCTTGCTAATCCAAAAGAAGATCCAAGTTGAGTTACGGTAATTAACTTGGATGGATGTTAACAACGCAGAATAGCCGGAAAATAAATACCGTAGCACGGATGATTTGTTGGATTTTGTTCTGGACCCAGGGGTTCTGCACTATTGTGCAAGTCATTAATGTTTAAGTTGTGATTTCATGAACAGACTTCAACGCAAGATGAATGTTAAATATTAAAACAACAGCACGAACCATTTTTAACTGCAAATCTTCCCGTGTTTGAATCTCTGCTTACCAGAATTTTCTTATCCCAGAAATCCCGAAAATGTTCGATCCCATTCCAGTAACTCTACTAAAAATGTAACCGCATTATAGTCAATCCAGTTGTGAAAATGCGACCCCATCCAGCAGCACATCCCAATTAGTCTCTTATAAGGAAGTACCCCCCCCCCTGGAGGTTAGCTCTCATTTTAAGGATAGCAAATTAATTACATTTATATGTTAATGATGTGATTTTTGACTGACTGAGACCTGACTCAGGTTCAGACTTGACTTGGCCAACTGATCATTCAGGCAGATTATTAACCATTTTGATGAAGAGTAGAACAATAATAATAATACTAGTGAAGGCTTTCTTCAGTACAAATACCTTAACCTGATTTTCTGCATGAGTACTGAACACTAAACTACATTTAAGCAAGATAATTTGGTTTTATCAACTCAGTTGATAAAACCAAATTATCTTGTAATACTCCCACCAATGCAGCAACACAGTTTCTTTAGAAGCTTACCCCCTTTAAACACTTAAGCAAGTTTGTTTATTACAATTGTGTTTGTCACTTTATCACAGTATGCTATGCTTGTCTCTTTATGAGTGCAGATGACCAGGGTTCTGAGAAGTCTGTACAAGCAACAGGCTTGCAGAGAACATGTCATCATTGAATTAATGGATCCATCAATTACTACTAACAGGCCACAAAAATCTGACCATACTAATAAAATGGCTGAAGGTGGGGTTCCAGATTACTCTACTTGATGTACCTCCTCCAGGTCAATTCCCAAATGAACCTGTATTCTTGCCAGAAGTAGTCTGCTACTTTCATCATCAGGGTCAAGAAATAGAGCTAAGTCAAGAGAAGAATGCAGACCACTCAACCTGTGAAACATAGAAAGTTTGTGATACAATCATCCGTTAAATCTTTGTTTGTCAACAGAGTTGTTTGTACTGCTGCATGTGAATGTCTGTGGATTTGCCATGTTGAGTACTCCCGCTCCTTCAAGATCCAGCACAAATGCAATTACATAAGTAATTTGTCTTAAGTAACGAAAATAAGACCATATTATTAAGGGTCCTTTTTCTCTTAAGGTTACAGTATACCTTTAGGGGTGTCTCACGTCCAAGCAATGTAGTGCATCCAGTTCAAACTGCATACATAAACCCCTACATCAAATTAAAGCTTACAGAGCTGGCTATCCAACTATACCAATAATTTTGAAATAAAATGAATTGTCGAATTTTTCACCACTTCTAAATGCGAACGTCCAAATCACCTTGTCAAAGCTACAAGTCAAAGCGAATTTTGTGTCTCGCTAAGTTAATTTGCTCCTCAGTTTCTGGACCCAAAGCACTAAAAAAAACCTGTCTGCGTTTTGCCATACTTAGTTGCAGTGAAAAGTTATGGAACGTTTTTGAAATAGTATTAGAAAAATGTGAAGTGTTTGTACAAAAATCGCTCTCATTGAAAAAATATTTTGAAAGAAAAAATTTGCAGACACATTTTTGTTGTTCATGTGTTAATCTACCAACTGTCAAAATTTGGGGGCAATCGGACAAATTCCCTATGAGTTTTAGCTCTTCACAGTGTCTGCTTCAAGCGAAAAATTGATTCAAGAAAACAGCACTAAAATTAATGTGTCTATCAGATGGGTAATTTTTACTTCCAGCCAAAACTTAAAACCGCCATTTCTCTGCCAATATTTAATATTTTTCAGTGATTTCTTTTTTTACATTACAGATTTCATTTGGATCATTACTTAAACCCAAAAATCGAAATTTGAAGAAAATTGCCAATCTGAAGGTATACTGTAACCTTAAAATGAATAAAAATATGTTTAAAATGAATAAAAATATGTTTAAAATGAATTTCAAATCAAATGAACTGAAACTAGTTTGATTTGCATTTTATTATTACTTTTTCCTTTACAGTTGTTTCAGATCTACTACCATAATATTGAAACAAAGAAAAATGCTGATTAAACTTGCCTGAAATTCATCTTTAAACACAAGAAATATGATAAAATATTACCCTTCCATGTCAGCAAATTTATCAAGCATTTGGTTAGTAATGTGAATACCTACCTACTACCAGGGTCCTCTACTGTCCTGTAACTATTGATGATATTTGCTACCATACGAGTAAATACCTGAGTGTGTGATAAATACAGACAGAGATTTATAAAATAAACATGAAAACTGACTAACAACTTATAATTGGCTTGCAATTATTATCAGCTACAGGTTTATTTCAAATGAAGTGCAGGTTTCCTGAAAAATCCTTCATTTCTTGTAGTTTCCATCTTTATTTTTACTAAAAGCCTGCACTGAGTAATTTTGGCTACAGTGACAAACATGAATAAAAGCAGATTATTCCAACAAGGACAAATGTGGAAAAAGTCTCCAGGAACAAACAAGGAAGTATTTGAGTAATCATAATAATTCTCTGGTCATCACAGTGTGCTTTCTGTCACTAAATAATATCAGTTCAAAATAATATACAGCTTGAACTGTTTCCAAACACTAAATTTAGCCTCGTATTTCCCACTTTGCTGTTTCTATTTCTCACCCAGTGTAGCCCCAGTCTTTATACCAGATACTAATATTATATAAGGTTTGGAGACATAACTATTATAACTTGTCTCAATATATTCCAGCCACTTTGTTACCTGTCTAGGAGTAGCTCTTACAAAAAGAACCTCCCCGACAGATATTGTGTTTGTCATTGGTGAATAAAGCAAATCCAGGCACTGCCCCTCTGACAAAAATCTTCCACCATTAAAGCAGTCTATGTACTTATATGCAGATGAATCATCAACCCTTCCAAAAATAAAAAGAACACTGCAATTGAAGTTTTAGAATCATCTCTTTGGTATAGTAATTAGCGAGGTTTTTCTAAAGAAACACTGCCAGACTACATTAAACCAAACTATACCTTTTTTTCAATATCTTTTAAGAATTAAATCAGATGTGATGTATTTAATTCAAAATTTTTAACATAAATTATTGTGTCATGAAAGCAATGTTTTGGTAACAGCAAGCCACACTTATGCCTCCTATTAATGCTGGGTTAAAATTCTGTCCTGTTTCCTGGATAGGCTCAAGACTCTAATCAAATGGTTGTAGCTTTCATCAAGTCTCCCTTTATGCACACTCATGATGAACTAACATCCCATGCAATGGGAGTACAGTGATAACAAGATGAGCCAACCCAGGGTGGGGGAGGAAACAGGAGGAGCATCTCACATAAAAAGAACAGGGGTGCTCCTCAGAAATTTTGAAAAGAATCCCAAAGAGATACCAATATTGTGTTTTGTGGACGTGGCTTGAAATGTTTTTCACCCCTACAAGGTACTAACGATTATTCTAAGAAACACCTTCTCCCATATATTTTTCAGTTCAATACCATAAAAGGTAATGCAAAAGCTCCCAGTGTGAACCTTGTGAGGCTGAACACCTTAAGGGATACCAAAAAATGTATGACAAGCACACCTGTCCCCTGAGACAACTACACTGCACATGTCCTAGGTAAAGAGATACATTGGCAAAACACCAAAATGATAAATTGAGAACAATATATTTTAAGAATTATTAAGGGAAGTCACAGGTCAGCCTAAACATGTTTTGTATATTATATACTTTGGATCCAAGTTAGCTCTCCACCGCAGCAAAAAATGGCTGGGAAAATTGACCTAGGAAACAACAACAAAAAAATGAAAGAAACAATACTGTCATTGTCACACTGCACTAGCAACACTTGTACATGAAAATAATTTTATCACTTTCCCCACTCCTCTTGCCCCCACTCCTGAGAATAAGTCCCAAATCTAAGGTGCACAAATTCTGCCTTAATAAACCTGCCAGATTTAGGCTCATGGACTTATATTTGTCTTTAAGGTATTACTTTTTCCAGTGTTATAGTCACCTGTTTGAGAGGATGGTTTGTATTTGATGTCCTTACAGCATGCTAGGAAGCTTAATTGTGATATTCATGAATTTACCAAGTGACTGACTGTATCATTATAAGCATGTTTAGAGATTTTATGGTACAGTTCCTTTAATGGAGCTAAAAACATTCAGATGAGACACCCTAGCCAAATAAAACTCAAACAAAAGGAAACATTCTTTAAGACATTAAGCCTTCACATGAATAAACCTCCTCAAAAGAATCTTTTGCAGAAATTCAAGGCCAGGGTTTTCACCAAAGTGTTACAGTATCAGTCACTACCAGTCAGCACATCAATGTATCTCCACTGTATTAGTTGAAACCTAGATATTTACATGGTACCAGTGAGAAAAAACATTCTGAATACTCACTGGTTCTAAGTTAACACCCAGTCTCCTAGCAACTGCTGCAAACAAAACTGCTAGAGTAATGGGATTTCCAGTGCGACTTTTTATAACCTGAAAATAAGATTCACTGTCATAAAACTCTTAACTAGTTTCTTAAATAGAATTTTGTCAATAGTACAGCTTAAATCCTAGCCTAAGTAGACGATAATAAAATTGTCTAAAAAGGCTTCCTATGGTAAGCTTTACACAAGACCGCAGCTAAATTTACTCATCTGTAAGAAATGTGTTCAAGGGTACCTTGTGTGAAGCACAATTTTACAGTCCAAACAAACTTTACATTCAGAAGATTCAGATTCACATGACAAAGATACCAGTATGTAAATGAAATATATGTAGACTATAACTGCTTAAGTTATATATATTACTGTGATAATCAATCATGTCCTCATACCTTTCAGTACACATATAGGATCTTTCATATATTCAATTGTGTAAAAATATTATTAAAACTGCAAGTTTTATTATCAGGAAGAGTTAAGAGGAAGAATAAGTTATCATAAACATGCATTTTGTTGCTGTTATGGCAAAACTATACCTGATAAAGCATTGAGTTGTCTTTTTTATAGTACTCATTGACATTGCCTTTAAAGAGTAGCTGCTGATACAACACATGCTTAAGACAATCCAAGATTCTCAAACATGCCACAGGGTGTGTAACTGCCCCAAACTCCTCATTACTTTGAGCCATTTGTTCTTCCAGTGGGGCTGCGGATGTGCTGTTTGTACTGCTGCTATTACCTCGGAGACTCTCTTGCACAGTACAAGCAATTCTATCAAGCTGTACATATGTCTCATTCTCATCAATGTCCTCCTCATTCAGAATCCATCTTGCAATCAACATGGCACCTGTATAAAGAAGAAGGGTAGTGCTAAAGCTACATAACATGCTACTGAAATTTTAAAATGAAATCAACTAAATGTCACTTGTCTTCATTTCACCTTTTTCCAGATACTGCTGGTCTTCAGGTAATGTTAGAAACGTCTTCCATTCATTTTTAAGCTGGTGAATGTTAAGATGGGAATGCACCTTTCTGGCATAATGTCGGTGAGTCAAATTGACTTTGCTACAAGACAAATAAAAGGATTGTTGATCATCAACCCAATTTAAAAAGGTGTGGTCAAAAAACCAAGAGTCTGACACAAATTGCAGCACAGTAAAAAGATCTGTCAGCAGGGGAATGCAATGACTTTTGACACAGAGTTCAAGCTCAATATTTTGTTAGGTTAACAGTGTGCATTAGCAACAGCAATTATACAAACAACAGTAACAATATAGCAGATATTTAGCTTCATCTTACAGGTGATCTCCTTGTAAAAGTTCATTCAAAGTATCATTCACATGGCAACAAAGATGAGGACTCTCATTTCCTAGATGCACAAATTTGTCCAGTTCTGTTTTGGAAACCTCAGCTTTTGAGTAATACTTTTTTGATATAGTTTCCAGAGCATGTTGAATTTTGCATTCCATCAGCATTCTGTCTCTATATATTGACAACCAGTCTTCTTTTGGCATAGTTCTCCAAAAACACCACCTGTCAGAAAAATGATAAACAACTGTCTTAATCCACCCCTCAAACAGCCAACCACAAGACAAGTTGACAAATTGTATATTTCGGACAAGTTTACAAGGCAGATGATCGATGACATATATTACTTGGATAGTGTTGTTGTACATTTTTTTGCTAATTGAATGGCTTTGTGCAAGACGGTCGTAAGTGACTTTTTCGGGTAAAACTTTTTTCCTTCAAAAGTGCCTGAATTTTTGCATTTTTGCACCAAGCCATTCAATTACTGGTCTTTTTCTTACACTATAGCACCTATGCCAACTCTCTCGCACTATCTGGAAGTCTCCCTGATACAGACTGAATCTCTCAAATACAAAAGAAAGTGCTTAAAGTACAGTCAAACCTTTATTAAGTGGCCACTCATGGGGACAAGGCACCTAGCTGCCTAATAGAGGTAGCCATTTTATAGAGGCTCACCGACACCACCAAAAACAATGTTGGGCGTAGTCCAGTTTTCAATTTATCAAATATAAGTACAAACAAGTGCAAGTGGAAAAAATAGATTTTGCTGACCTCATGTCAATCACATGTTTTTCTCCTTGCTGCCAATTTTGGGTCAGATTGAATCACGTCACATAAACATGGCCTGACTGACAAGACAGTTTCAAAATGGCGACCTCCGAAGTTGATGTTTCAAGATGAATTTCTTCAGGATAGCAGGCACTTTAGAGCTCGAAACTTCAGTGAGTGGAAAAACTGAATGTTTACTTGCTATAGGTGAAGACAAAAAATGTAAGCTTTCTTGAGTCACCTATCTTTAAAAACACAACAATGCTTTTCAATTTTTGGAACATGTTTCAAACATCATCAGCCATTATGAAATATGAATGAGTAAAAATTTGCAAAATGGTCAGTTAATATATAAATACTCATATACAATTATTGTAAGACGGCCAAAACAGTCGATGTAGTAACAACAGATACGAAAGTGATCCATCTACCTGCATGTCCCGCATCTCAGACTTGTAATTTTCCTAAAAGATGCACAAATTTAGTCCCAGATGCGTCCCAGTGGACACAAAAAAATACCTTCTCACTATTACCATTGTGTCTTGATGATTTTTCTTCTCTATTTATGAAAAATTTCAAAATACGTATCAAAGTAAGCAATGCATGATCGTAAAGCGAAAGCCATTGCATTCTGGTATTTACAGGCTCAATTTTCATAGTCAATGGTATTTTACAGACATGCACGTTATTCAACTTCATACATGTGCTTTCTGTCTCTTCCTACTTGTTTTTGTATTAAAGGCGGACATTGTTTATTGACATTAAATGCCACCAAAGAAAAAACTCAAGCCCCTGGAGAGGCAAACACAGCTCTCATTTGCAAAATGGCCCAAAGTAAATAAACATCAACAACAAGAAACAAAACCCACAATAGAGTAGGATGATGTGAAAGCGAATGAAGACAAATGAAGAATCAGCAAATGCAAAGTCTGCAAAATCTAGTAAGGAACGAAGAAAAACATATTCGTGGCTGGTCTATGCCAAAAATGAAAATTATATGTATTGTAAAGTCTGCTCAGAGGCTAACAAATTGAATGGAATAAGTAAGGTGGCCCAGTGACAAAATTTTCAAAACACCATGCTGCTGGTCTCCTTGAACACAAGAAGGCTTTCCAAGGCCATGAGATAAGAAAGTATTTTGCGGGAGCCCAAAGAAAAGGTGAAACAAAGCAGAATAAGGCTGTCCTGCTGCTTTTCAAATGTGTAAATATGGTAATTTTGTGACTGTTAAAAGTTTAAATGACTTTTCTTCCATAATGCTCATTATACTGAGTTGAATGGTTGATCACTTTACTCTGGTTGATTAGCTTTTGTCACTTTATTTACCACAGTACTTCTGTACAAGATGGAAACTCTCTCTATTCATCAGTACTTCTATTATTGTAGATTCCCCTCTGATGACTTACTGCCCTGCTATGTTGTGTTATCAATAAAGGTAAAGAATCCAATCCTACTGACACGTCGGCCAACACGTCGGCTGACGCGTTGGTCGACACACCACCAACACTGCCCACACTCTAACTTTGATTTAACGAGTTATCAAAAAACATTACAAATTCCACTTTATTAACTTTTACAACCTAGATAGGACCCAGCGTACACTCTGATTGGTCAAAAACCCAGGTTTTTTTTAGAGTACAAAATATAGAAAAAGCATATATAATGAACAGTCTTAACCTGTGCTATTTCTGTTATGTGTATTGCCCTAAACATGTGTATGAAATGCATGAAGTTGAGGTCTGCTCACAGTCAGTCTATATCATGAAGCAAAGGAGGAAGCCTGAGCTGTGTTTTACACTGTAATGAAACACTCTGGACATTATTTTAAGAACACTTGAGAAATGTAGAAAACAGAAAAATATAACCCTGGGGCAGAGTGCGGGGTTTGGATGTTGTTTATATAACTGAGGTAGATGTGTTAATGAACCTCAGTAAGGTAAGTCTGCATAGGAGCCAAGTGGCCCATCAGGCCAGAGCTTATCCCGGTTTCCTTAGCATTAAGCGACTAGGAGTATTTCTACTCCCCCCTGGATGGGATGCTAGTCCATCGCAGGGTTACCCCCCAGCATTAAATTCGCCGGTACCCATTTATACACCTGGGTGGAGAGAGGCAATGTGAGAGTAAAGTGTCTTGCCCAAGAACACAACACAATGTCCCCGGCCAGGGCTCAAACCCAGACCGCTCGATCCAGAGACGAGCGCACTAACCATGAGGCCACCGCGCCTCCCACTCAGTAAACGTTCACCTATATTGGCTTGCCTTTAGCAGTTAGCATGGTTAGGTCGGTTGTAGCCTGAGATCATACCTCGTTTCTGTATTTAGATGCGGGGAAGGAGGGCATGATACATTTACTTGTCGGATCATATGTTCAAAAACCAGATTCTGGTTTTTTCTCTAATTGGTCGAAAAACAATACTTATGGTTTGCTGTCTTCTAAATTAGCTGTCATATTTCAACGAGACTTCCGGCCAGAAGCTGGTCAGAAAACCGAATGGTGCAGACAAAGCAAGTTTTTGCAAGGACGAATTTTCTTTTGTGTTAGTTAAAGACTCGACAAATTTCAAATACAATTCTCTGAAGGCAGAGTGTTGTTCAGGCGAAGATGTTTTAGCCGTTCTCTGAGCGGGTTTCTTGAAAACCACATGGGTGTTGAAATGTTTCAGCTTCTGTCCTCCAACAAAGTAGGATACTACAAAGTATTTATCTCCTTTGCGTCCCAAGTTCAAATAAATTGAAGCAACAATGTTGTATCAACTGCTGGTGTCTAGTGACTGCCATTTCCTGAATTACAGTCGCGGCAAATTACGGTGACATTCTTTATTCGAGAAATAATTATCCATACGCAGCAAGCAGTCATGCAAAGCTTATATGCCATACAAATTTTGCAAGCAAACGGAAATTTTTTAATAAAAGCTAACAGGAATGAATAACCATTCTTTTTGTATTCAGTAATTACTTATGATTTCATACTTAGCACAGCATAAACAAAATAATTATTTCGCGGGAATATGAATGTGTTTATAAAGGAGAGAAATCTCACTTCACGTTACAGTCAGCAACGGATATAAATCTTCTGTTACTCTGCTTAATTTTAGCAGTGTTTGTAGGATAGAATTTTTCGATTTTGATATTCTTTCTTCCCAGTTGCAAGCGACAAAGCACATGATACCAAACATACAAATTCACGTGCGTGCCCAACAGGAACAACACAATGAGAGATACATTGCAGAATAAAACCCAAGGTCAAGATTATTGATCCTCCTTTGCAATCTTCAAGAATTTTTGTGAAGCCATGAATGATTTTAGACTGTTTTCATTCTACCATTTTAGTGGACAATCTCTTAAAACAGGCAGGGCATTGCTGTTTACAAGATGGCTACCACGCTGAGACATATGAGCTCCATGTGTTGCACTCTTTGTTTTATAAATAGCTCCTGTTGCCCACATACGAATTTTCCCCAAATTTGCAACACAATAGATTTTGACTATTTGGCATGGCATTCTTGGACAGAAACTGTTTTGAACCAATCAGAATGCCCTATTTTAATTACTTAAGTCAATTATCTGTGGTTAAAAAATAAATTCCACCCATTCCATAGCCGTTGGTGCTATCGCTCTTAGCCGGAGCATTACTTAATTTATAATACTGTACATTATATGTACTTCAGATTTTGAGTGTTCTGGCAGCTAGCAACTCATTGGTACAGTGGTAAGAGAGGGCAAGTTAGCCTGGGCTTGATGCCCAGTCAGTGCAAAAGTTATTTAGTTACTTCATTTTTGTCTTAGTTGACATAGTATTTCTTCATCTAG
>CM042753.1:949825-994825 GCA_022496165.2 Catalaphyllia jardinei | reverse complement strand
TTATTCACCAAGTCTTTTGGACGCCATCCCGTAAACTTGAGGGATGCTTACACGACTGCCAGATTTCATATGATCGCCAAAGGCGCAGCTAGCCTTTAAGCTAGTAGCATGGGCTCAACAAGAATTTCTATAAATATTATTTTAGTAGCCGAAAGCCACATTTTCTTTTTCTTACTATTCAATAGCAAATCACCGCTATGGCAACGTTTTATTTTGAAAACAACTGAAATAACGAGTTTTAATCTTTTAATATTATAAATGAAAAAATGCTGATAGGTTATTAACAAAGCAAAACTTTGAAATAGTTTCGCGCACGAAAATTTCGTTAACCTTTTTTTGGACGTTTTGCAAAATGTGCTGTACAATTTTGACTTAAATAGAAAAAATAACTGGCTACATCCCTGATCGCCACAATCGCTGGACCTTTTTTGCATGGGTGACAGTGCAGTGATCATATGGAAACTAGCCTAAATACTCTTCCTTGATTGTTACTGTCTTTCACTGCCAACTTTTTCAGTGATCATGCAGGCGTTTATGACGCGTTTTTCCTATCAAAATTCAGTTTAAAACTGTAAAAACGAACGAAAATACGAAATTCAATTTACTAGCCGTTTTTACGTACAACCTTCGTTTTCCAAATTCCGTACTCCTTTTATTCAACCTTGACATTCGTTTTAGCGCAGCTCCGGCGGCCCGAAGGTCCGCCAAGCGGAGCCCCATAACCATATAGGAAAAAAACACGTGTATTGGTTTTCTCATGGTTATCATGGGCAGCGGTATTCCTCGTGGGCGAGTACGCACGACGACGACAGCAGCGGCGACGACGGGGTCGCGCAACATGGCGGCCATACTCCAAGTAATAGGTTTATAGAGACATGCAGCCTTGGTTTACCGTGTACCTCTTTGATATTGGACATCCATGTAATGAACAATTGACACCTGTCAAAACAAGGTATCTGCTGACCAGTATGATGTGACCATATCGCGGGCTCGACTCTATAACTCATCGAAGTCACATGTTTTTTTTTAAGTTGACCACTGACCAAATGCTGGTTTTCGATTGGATCGCAGGCTCATGTCAACCCTGATTGGAAAAATCTGTTAAGTTTTTAATAAACAATGATGCAAGCCTGCGTTCACAGGCAGCATTTTCGTTTGCGGTCCTTTGCATCATCATGTTTCACTGTTAAGTTTTTATCTGAACTCTCAGCTGTGCTGACGAGAGAGAATTTAAATTCTCAGCTAAAACTGCTCGAGTTTTCCGCTGCGTTAGTCATGCACTAAACTCTACTTTCAGCCCTAGATTTGCATACAAACTCCAACGGAGATTCGAAACCCATGGGACTAGCTCTGCCATTGAAATAACAACAAAAGAAGTTCAGAGCGCTACATAATTGTCAACACGCGACAATAAATTTTTTTTCGAACGACACGTTTCTTGAATATTACTTGTTAATAGCGAAATGATTCAAATACACAGAGATTTGAAATGAATAAAAATACATTTATTGACAACGATAGCCGGCGAAAACAGCCGTGCTTCTTCGCTCCCGGCCCGAGTGGCGTTTCGACTATTGTTTTAAACCATCACCACCACCGCCGCCGCCGCCACCACCGCCACCACCACCACACCCCCACCACCACCACACCCCAACCACCACCACCACAATTCTATTGTTTTAAACCACCACCGCCACAATTCTATTGTTTTATTTAAGATTATTTAACCACCGCCACCACAATTCTTTAAAAAATCGTTAACATGCGTCTCTAGTTCAGTCTGCAATTATGTCTCGGGCAGTAAAGAACAACCGTGGTTTTCTTCAACTGTTAGCGCTTTGTCTTATTCATCAATGCGAGTTTCTATTAAGGACTGCCACTCTGCAACAAGTTCACGCATTAGTTCAAGTTTTATATAATGTGCTCAAGCAACATATCCCCTTTCCCGAAGAAAATAGGAAGAAATTGCTTCCATACAAGGACGCTCTGATTAGTCTTGCAGAACCCAATGGCCCAATTTATACTAGAGACGGATCATCCGTCCAAACAGATCATCCGTCCAGACGGATCATCCGTCTAGTATAAATACGGGACGAACTATATGATACGGCTATCGGTGATTTCTTAGAAAGCGGGACAAAAAGGCCTGGGTACTAGTAAGGCCAATCTTTCGCGGCAAATTTCAAAATGGCAGCAAATTGGGCCAAAACACAGTTCGTGAAGCTTTTATCGAATAAGAGAAAAGCTGCGGAAGAAGGACTTAATTCTTTGCTGATGATGGATGTTGAAATTGCAAAAAAGCGTATCGCGGACGAATTGTTTTATGAAGAAGAAGTTGCTCAAGCAGCTGCTTTGTCTGCAGTCTTGTTAAGCAAGAAACCAAGGCAGGAAAGAAGTCATGATGAGCCCAGAAACAACAACTGGTGGTCTCAAGGTTATGACAACTGGGACGATGCAGCTTTTAAGAAGCGGTTAAGGGTTTCTCGGGATACATTTGAGTTCACTCGTCAGCTAGCACGAGTGCAAGGAATTTTAGTTCCGTTTCAGTCCAAACCCGTTCTTTTTTGGGCTTTCCCACCGAGTTGTCCGCCATGTTGAGTTTACTATTTTTCGCAAAATGACCGCTGGCGTTATGTAACGAGGTGTTGATTTCATCGATAGTCCGTCCTTCGCCCGCATTTATACTCACAGACGGATGATCCGTTCAGACGAATTATCCCCGGTAATTCGTCGATGAAGACGAATTATCCAGATACTTCGTCTGGACGGATGATCCGTCTGCTTGCCCGTATTTATACGCAGACGAATTATCAGACGAGCTATCGTTCTTTGCCCAAATTCGTCCCAGACGGATGATCCGTCTCTAGTATAAATCGGGCCAATGTTCCCTACAAGAAGAAAAAGTATATTCTTGTCAGGGTGGTGGATTTATTCAAGACCTATTGCCCCCGGTTATAAGTAGCTTGGGATTTCTTATGTTATAAACGCAATAACCCTTTATGAGTTGGATCATTTCATATCTTGCTTTCGACGAGTGAGGGTCGAGCATGAAGCGAATGGTAGATTGGGATGATGAAGAAAATGGAGAAAGCGAAATGGAGCCTTTTGAGGAAGCAAGCGAAACAGATATTTCTGACGATGACCAGAGCAACGATGAGGAACCACGAATTAAGGTATCAGCCAACCCAAAGGGGCCGTCTGCGCGCGGATCGTTGTAGCGCTGATTGTTTCAACACAAATCCCTACAAACCGTATATGTTTTGAAAGCTGAATAATCATGCTTACAGCTAATTCCCTTTAAAAGGGAAAAAACTTAAATGCACTTAATAAATGAGGAGATTTTTGCAAAACTAAGTGTTTTTATTCATTAAGTTCCACGCTCACCAAAAACAAACAGAAGAAAACGATTAATAGGGCTTTCATTTCTTCACACGTTTGTATGGAAACTAGGGTATCTAAAAGATAGTAATGCTGCGGCACATTCTGTTGATAATGACATATTTTACGTAGTCATTGATCTATCTGCGCGTTCCAGGTCTTACATTATAACCTTTAATTATTTAAGTCGTGTCAAGTCGTGGTGTGTAACTTTAAATCTGTCCTTGTATGTATCGACTTCATGCATCATGACGAATCAATGGCGAGGCGTGACAAGGGATCGAGACAATAAAGCACATACACATACACACTCACACTGGATACACATCTACCCCCCCCCCCCCCCTCACCCCCAACTGTACCAGAAAATCCAGTAGATGAAATTTGAAAGATGTGGAAATTGTAGGACCAGAAATTTCAGTTATAAATTCTGTACAAGTACGCATTAAGTCTAGAGCGTTGACAGTATTGTTAATGCATCGATCGCTAGCCTGTGAACTATTTCCGGCTGTCGCTTGTCTCTGCTGGCGGCACCAGTGACAGCCGGAAATACGTCTGCGTTCGCAAGCTAGTCGATCGCCGGATATGTGAAACTGCGAAAACTTAAGTTTAAATTCATGTTTGGATGAAAAGGAATTGATCGTAGCATATATGAAATAAGCGTGTTCTACAGTTTCCGTTTGTTTTAATTATTCTACAAGTTTTTGTAACGACGATTTCTCTTCATCCGATTTAAGAATGAGACCACGGAGCGAGACTGCTAAGAAATGACATACTAAGTTTAAAATAAGATGTGACAATTAATCGTCCAGACCCGGGCGTTTAGATTTTTACCGCAAACTTTCACGTACTGCATTAAAAACAAAAGCAAGAGTTGTGAAAGTCAATCACGCTCTCCTGCACATCGTTTTACAGGTAAATCAAAACAAAATTTCAGTGGAATCCACGCGAAAAGACTGTATGACATCCTCGTGTTGTTGGTGGCGCAGATTTCCAAATTGTCTGCAAGAAAACAACAACGACACATTAATACATATGACGAATCGCTGGTGATCGTGACTAAAGCACATGGTGATCTTAACTGTCTGGACATAAATTGATACACATCAACCTCCTCTTTCCCAAATCCAAATAAGCGAAAGATGTGGAAATTGTAAGAGTAGAAAGCTGACTTATAAATTCTGAACTGATACGCGCATGTCTCTAGAATCGAATGTGACAGACTCTGACAAGGACCAGCGGTGAGGACGCGTCCGTGGCGATATGTGAAAATGCTGAAGTTTTAGCTTAAATTCATGTTTGGATGGAAACAAATAGATCGCAGCTGATATAAATTAGCGTCCTTTAATTATTCTACAAGCTTAAGTACCGGCGATTTCTCTTCATTAAGAATTTGACGAAGGATGCGAGAGTGCTAGGAAATTGACGCACTAAGTTTTAAATTATTGTGTGACAATTAATCGAATCTTTCAGATAATTCTGCATTAACGACAACAGCAAGGGTTGTGAAAGCCAAGCACGATATCGCTCACATCGCTTTTTACAGTCTTTACAACTAAATTAAAGCAAACCATAACCACTAACCTTTCTCAACTGCAATCCACGCGAAAAAGGACGCCAGCACAGCGGTGTCACAACCTCGTGTTGTTCGTGGTCAGGAGCAGTCGTGGCGCAATGTATTCTGGTAGAAGGCGCAATGCATTCTGGTAAAAAGCCGCAATGCACTCTGGTAAACAGCCGCAATCCATTCTGGTAAAAAGTGATGAATTCGAGAATTCGTACTCCCTTTTATATTTCTTCGTAAATCCTGTTTATGTTGCTGCTCGCTCGCTACGCTCGCTGCGCAGCAATAAATAACCTTTATTTACCCTCGGCAGTGTTTATAGCACAAGTGCTAGCGGGGCCGAGCAAACATCTGAAACAAATGATTTCAAATTGCACATAACATTGTTAAGAATTCCAACTGGCCGGAGGCAAACCAGTTGGCTATTTATAAGCGTGATAATTTGGTTTTATCAACTGAGTTGATAATGTGAATTAGCCACCGTAAAGAGATTCAGAAGCTGACGTTTCGAGCGCTAGCCCTTCGTCGGAGCGTCAGCTTCTGAATCTCTTTACGGTGGCTAATTCACATTATCAACTCAGTTGATAAAACCAAATTATCTTGTAATACTCCCACCGACGCAGCACCACAGTTTCTTTAGAAACTTACCCCCTTTACTTATTTATAAGCGTGGCCGAGGATATGAACTCGGGGCTACCGAGAAACAAATCCAGGTAGTGGTCAGAGCGGGACTCAAACCCGGGACCGCAATCCGGCTGGATTGCGAGTCCGACACGCTAACCACTCGGCCACGCTGCCTCCTGCTATAACTTTCTTATGTGGTTTTTTTACCATTATTTTACGAGGTTTCTTCATTATGTGTTGTAGTTACTACATTATGTTTCGTGACTTCTTCATTATGTGTTGTGGTCACTTCATTACGTTTTGTGGTTTCTTCATTATTGTCTTGTAATACAGTCCTGACGTGATGTGTTTTTATCATGACGTTGTGTAATAACTTCATTATGTGGTGTGGTTTTATCATGATGTGTTGAGGTTGTTACGTTCTTCTTTGTGCTCTTGTCATGATGTGATGTGGTTACACTGTTATGTGGTCTGATATCGTCGTTATGTGGTTTGATCATTACGTGATGTGGTTTGATCATTACGTGGTGTGGTTTGATCATTACGTGGTGTGGTTTGATCATTACGTGATGTGGTTTCGTCTTTGTCTTCTTAGCCTCACTTGCGATACCAAGCTCTAGTACCCAGTCTTGCTCACTATCACGAACTGGTTAGACTGGTTTTTAGATGGGTTCCAGTTTCTTCTCTTCCCCGGCGGTTGGAAAATACAGGAATCGATACGACTTGTCATTAGACAAGTGGACAAACGAGTCTTTTTTCCTCTTTTAGCACGTCCCGCCTCGTTTGGAATACCACTAGGACATCTGTAATCGATCGCCTGCTTCCAGTAGAGATCGCTCCTCGTACATAATTAGAAATACGGTCAGTATAAAATATGGACTGCGGACTACGGACTACGGACTACGGACTGGGTATAAAACACGGACTCAGGTAAAAAAGGCGGACCAAGCATTACGGACTGGGTATAAAACACGGACCGAGCATTACGGACTCGCTATAAAACATGAAGAAAGGTTCTACAATGATTGAATTCTCGCACGAAAGTCTTCATAATAAAAATAGAAGCTACCTGTAATTATAGAGGTCTCATTTCCCGAAAATGCCCGCTCATACAGGTTTAACCATATTCGATTCCCGAAAAATAAATAGAAGACACTGAAAGTCACAAAACTGACGAGCTGTACGAATTTTCGAATGATTCAAGTCATGATTAAATGTTTTGAAAGATCAACAGTCGAGAGAATTGAGGAGAATTCGAACGACGTGTCCAGCCCCGGTGTCCCGCTGTTTATTTATACGATAATACACATAAAAATGAGGAACAAAATGTTGATAAATAGAAAAAACGCCATTACACAAGGATGGCAGTTCTGCACTCTTTAACATCGCCTTGGAAAAGGAAGGGGGGAAATTGAAAAAAAAACTTACTATACCAAAGGGTATTCGTATTTGGGTACCCATCCAAGCACTATCCTCGCCGAACAGGATTTAACTTTGTTGAGCAAACGAAACATATTGCTGTCCTTGTGGTGTAGCGACTTTTATAATTTCTAAGATGAGAAAAGGTATCAAAAAGGAAAAAAAATATCTGATAGTGCATGGCTGGGAAAGTAGAGAAAAAAATAAAGGAATATGAAAATGAGAACTATTACTTGCTTGCTTGCGGACGAAGATAACTCGGTGTCACGGATCGATAACTTTGTCACAGTGTCACATCTCGTGTACTCTCTCATGACCAGAAATCGAAACTATGTGTAACTTCGCAGCCCTTACCTGCAATGCCGACAATCTTGGGTGACAGCACATGCACAGTTTCCGATCACCATAGCAAGTAATAATTCTCATTTCCATATATAGTCCCATGGGTTTCGAATTCTCCGTTGGAGTTTGTATGCGAATCTAGGGCTGAAAATAGTAAAGATTTTCCTCGACCTAACTCGACACTTACACGACAGTAACGAGGCTTAATTCTGCTGACCCACTACTACTCCCGTGTGACTTTGGGCCGGAATTCTTATTAAAATCTTTGTCTCCGCTACAAGCCTCGCTAATTCAAACCAGTTTGAATTCGTGCGATTTGTGCGGGAAAAAGTTTTGTCACCGATGATCGCGAAGATTTATCCTGACTTAAGATATTAAGGCTAATAGTAAAGGCTTAGTGGCTTGCACCAAGACTGAGAGATATAAATAAATAATGTGTAACCGAAATCTTCATCTCCACTAAAGAGGTACTCACTTGCTTGAAGAAACAAAAACTTAAACGGAGCTATAGAGTCAGCGCGAGACGTCGGAACCGAAAGAGGAATGTAATTAAACTTTACGACCACTAAAAACACAAGTTATATTTTCTGCTTATTGTCAGCCGTCATGTAATTTGCATATATCAAGTGAAACAGGTGAGCACTTTTGTTTTATCGAGAAACTTAAAGTGACCGCACTGGGTTGCGGTGGATTTCCTGTGAACAAAACTACGAAGACCCAGCTATCTTGAATAAAACTGAACACTCTCATCATGTCGAATTCTGTTGAAGCTGGTTTGGCAAAGTCGACTGGATTAATAGGCATTGCAGCGGGTCTATTCGGTCTTGGCAATTGTATCTGTGGCTTCATCTGGCTGGGCTACAATGGCTACGGTGGACACGGTCTCTGGTCTGGATTTGGAGTAAGTTAAATTCATTTTTTTTTCCGAAAGTCGTTCGATGCCTGGCTAATTATTACTACAAAGTTACTCCGGCATTTTGGTTGTTAAGTATTCAGTATAGCGCTTGAACGATGTATGTATCAGTGAGCAGTGTTTGCCAATTTTGAAATGAATGATGTTATATCAGAAAATTTCTACCCGTCAGGCGGCGATGACTAACCGGCTCAACAGGAAGTTAGCCTAGCTTGTGATGACTGCATCTGCTGTAGTAGTACAATACGGATCCTTTTTAGACTTTTTACACTGTTCAAAGGCTGATTTTAACTAGTGAAGTAGTAAGCATAATGTAAGTAAAGGCTAGAGAGAATAACATCAACCTGAGAATATTTTACTGATTGAAATTAAACAAATCGGGATTTTTCTTAGAAGATATGCTTAGAGTTGCTAGTCAATCCTCAGGTTAACACTGAAACCGCTCTAACAAACAAACGAAGTGAAAACTTCATACCTATGTAATATGTTACCTGTGCCAAGACGGACAGTAAGCAGGAACTTGCTGCCAAAAGAAAATATTTAGTTTCTCTGTTACTGATATATCTAGGCTATATCGTAATCGTTGTAGATATAATTTTCTATACAAAGTCAGAGTCTGAATTTATTCAATGTAGGTCATAGAAATAGATGTCATGTAAAGCCCTGTTTTTTAAAGAGGTATAGGCAAACCGTTAATCTTGACTTGTAATCAGTGTAGAGTCTATGGTATATGAAAATGAAACAAACGTTTCCAAGCGTTTTCTCATTTCTCAGATTTCTGAAAAAGATTGCTCAACAGAATAATAAAAAGGCACGAAGTTGATCTGAAAGGAGACTTTTGGCTGATTTAAATGCAGGCAGTGTGAGATAAGAAATATTCAATATGAAATTAAAGTCCGAGCGTTTGTTTACATGAATTCTATTCATAACAAAAAAGGGGAGGAAACAGATTTTCAAGCGAGTGTCTGCAATATTCGCGATACATCTGCATGCCGCAAAATGTCAGTCGCATTTTCGACCAAGTGTTTCTAAAATATTTCTACATGTTTGATCCAGAATTACGTGCCATTATAATAACTTCTGAGTAAGTTTTAGGTAAGGACGCTCTCTATGGAATAGTGAATTTAATTTTAATCTATTCATTGTCCATTTGAACTATGAAAGAACATTGACATATGACATTTGAAAAGTGAACGATGTCTTGCAATATATGAAATGATCTCAGAGTGTGTGTAAAGTTTTGCCCGGAAAACGATTTCAAGTTACATACTAATTATGTAACGTTTTCTCGTGGCGCGGTGGCCTCATGGTTAGTGCGCCCGTCTCCGGATCGAGCGGTCCGGGTTCGAGCCCTGGCCGGGGACATTGTGTTGTTCTTGGGCAAGACACTTTACTCTCACAGTGCCTCTCTCCACCCAGGTGTATAAATGGGTACCGGCGAATTTAATGCTGGTGGGTAACCCTGCGATGGACTAGCATCCCATCCAGGGGGGAGTAGAAATACTCCTAGTCGGTTAATGCTAAGGAAACCAGGATAAGCTCCGGCCTGATGGGCCACTTGGCTCGTATGCAGACTTACCTTACCATACTTATCAATTACTCCACGAACGCCCAATTGATAGCTAACGAGGCGCGTGGCGCCGAGTTGGCTATAATCATCTCATATCCAACAAGCACGGGTGGAATAACTGTTTTATTAAAACGCCCCCCAAATATAGAAAGCTAGACTACAATAAAAATAAAAAAGGCCCAAAAAGTCACGCATATGCTTGCCATGTTTGTAGATCATCGTATAATGGCTCATAACCCATGACGGCTAAGCCAATGAAAACTCTCGAATTGCATTATCCAATGATCCAGTTTTTAATAAATATATGTTATTTACCGGGCGGGAGGTCCGTATGGGAAAAAAACTGTTTATTTTTTTTTTCTGCAGTAAATTGGTTTTACAGACTACTAATGGGTTTGTTTACGCAACTCTTGTCATTGAATCGGCCTGCGCGCCGTCCACTAACGATTTGTAAAAAATAGTGGCAACGAGCGAATAATTCAGATAGTAGGCAAAGAAAGATGTATTAAAGAACATATAGTTTACGAACTACTTTGTGTTAGTTGCATTTGTTTAACCAGTTAAGTTTTCCAAAACAGTTTTTCCGGTGTGAAATTTCGTGCGAAGTTTGAAGTTTTACTACAAAAACAATGTCTGTCAGTCGTCACTTTTATTAATAAAATCATTTGAAATCAGACTTTTCTACCGTAAATTGAATAGCAGAAAGCGAGGAAATTCGTTAAGTGTATTCTACAGAAATTCTCCTAAATACAGCAACGATCAGAAACGTAAATTTGACTGAAATTGACTCAAATTCTACGGGAGGGAAACACAGGATTAAGCGCCATTATTAAATGGCTAGCTCCGCGAGCAGGCAAGATGACCCAAATCGCGCGCTGTGATTGGCTACCCGAACGGGCAAGATGGAGCGCCGCTCGGGACTACCCGCTGTACTGATCCCGCAAGAAAAATTTTCCCGAAAGCCATATAATAAATCCTTTATTGACCAAGTTTGTTCGGTCAAGATGGCTGGATATTGGCCTCGTTCTTTTTTTGCGAGTTTATGGACCTCGACTTCGTCTCGGTCCATAAACACGCAAAAAAAGAACTTGGCCAATATCCAGCCATCTTGACCTCACACTTGGTCAATAACCCATATTTACAGCGCCAAGCTACAAGCAACCAAGCAAATTCTCACAACTTCAAAACACTCAACTGAATTTACTTACAGTGATTCCCCTTGCCATTTTAAAGAGAGCAGGTAAACTTGCGGTAATTAATCGTCGATGGATGTGTAAAAAAGGCAAGATTGACGATTACCGCTAACTTTTAGGAGCGAAATTTAAGCAGCGGGACGGGCAGCGGTAAAAAATCCGGCGGCCCGTGGGCCGTATCGTAAAAAGCTGGACCGGTCACGTGTGTAAGATTAGCCAATCAAATTCGAGGATTTAAGCATCCGGCCCGCTCAGATGCTTGAGAAAAAAAATAATTGATTATCAAAAACTGGATCATTGGATAATGCAATTCGAGAGTTTTCATTGGCTAAGCCATCATGGTATATGAGCCATTATACCATGATCTACAAAAATGACGAGCGTATGCGTGATTTTTTAGGGCCTTTTTGTTTTTGTTGTAGTCTGTTTTCTATACTTTGGGGGCGTTTTTCTAATAAAACAATTATTCCACTGGCGCTTGTTGGATATGAGATGATTATAGCCAACTCGAGGCGCGCTCATGGAATAATTGTTAAATATCCCACGAGTCAATTGTATTTTTGCAATAAATAGAAGAATATGTCACGAAAACATGATATTCGATCGGTATGAGCAGTTGAATAGTTGATCGAGTTTGAGAGAACTTAAGGCAATTTTAGTTGCTCTTATCTTGTTACTGTCTTCATGCATCTTTCTTTCGTTTTAATCATACGTATAGGCAATTGCGAAAACGTGAGAGGACTGGGAAAGAGTATGGTTGTTTTCCGTTTGTTTGAAAAACTAAGATATTCAAATGAAAGATCAACTAAATTTGAGAGTCTTAACTAAGAATAGAAGTATTTAGATGAGGAAAATGGCAAAATGGTAGAGAGTTTGTATGGATTGGGTAGACAAGCCACAAAATTATAAGGATTTATATGGGATTTTGCAACTTTCGCGAGGTTCCCATTTGAACAATTTTCCGCTGAAAACTCTTAAACTTGGCTGGGTAGCTTTTCATCCAGTAACATTTTAGTTGACATGTTTCGGTTTTCAATCTAATTAATATAAGAAACTCGTACCAGTCCTCTCACGTTTATGCAATTGGCTATTTCCTCTCTGTCATATTAAAATACAACTTTACATGATTTTGCATCAAACATTGCTTGGCTTTTTTTTTGCAGTTGATCTTCGCTGCCTTCTTGGGACTGTTCGTCTGGCGATATAGAAACAAGACGATGGTAAGTAAACGCAAAAACACCGCCGCGGACATACACATTTTTGTGGAATAAGATACGAAGGGAAAGTTTTTTGTTTCAAAAGAATTCTTATTGACTCTTCTTCCTATTCATTATTGAAACAGTCCTTCATTTCTCTCCAATAGTTGGAAATGCCATATCAAATATTTCCGTGCACACTACGCGTGCAAGAATTCGACAACGCCACAATGAGCGCTCATTTTAGATTTGCGGTTCAGAGAACTCGTGCAAGGAAAGTTCATATGATTATTCGTTTTGGAAACGTTTTCCGTCTACATTAATACGCAAATCCGGTGTTATTCACCGGTTCGAGGAGCGTTTCGTAAGGGAAACCTCCGTAGTTTCCGTAGTGTGGATTGTAGACCTAACGTGAACTGTATGATGATTGAACTAAGTCAATAGAGAGAAAGGGAAACGGGATGACGCCTTACATGTTTCTTTTCTGTTTATTTGTTTTTTTGCCAAAGAACTTCACGCGCGATTAAAACGTAAATGTCATGAAAACTTTTAGTATTTACTCATATATCCTCTGCGTTATTCTTCAGATGATATTTTTTCTCGTGTCCTGTATCATCCTGGTAATTGTTGTTGGCGTGCAAACTGCCATTGCCGCTCTGGCTTACATTTTCTGGCATCTCTTCCAAATTGCAACCGACTGCCGAACGTTTGATGGAAAATGTCATTGCCGAACCGACGAGGGTACATCTATCCCCTTAGATCGTAAGTGCTATAACAATTTATATTGGTAGGCGAGAATAGCGCCCTTTTCCTAACAAGTCTGTTATTTTACCAGTGAAGACATGTGATCAGATCTCCGCCATTGACGGGATGTTTCTGGCTATGACAATATTTTCTGCCATTGGGACCATCATTTCACTCGCTGGCTCCATTGTGGGATGTATGGGCACGTGCTGCGCTACACATCAGGTAATTTTTATTCAGTTATATATATAGGCTGCTCATTCTAGCGGTCTGATTTTTCTTGACGCCGAGTCTTTTTATTCGATTGGCATTCCAGCTTTCCAACAAGGTCACTCGTCATGGGTGGAACCTGTTTTAAGTTTGATTACTCTTGTTCATGTTATCGTCACAGCAACCAGGCGCAGTGGTCGTGGTTCAACAGCCGTCTGGGACCCAGTCCTCTGTGCTTTACACTACCAACCAGTACCCTGCACAGAGTTACCCAGTCCAGTACAATCCTGCACAACCTGGCCAACAGTATCCTCCACATCAGCATCCCCAGTACCCCGCAGTTCAAGTCGGCCAGTACCCTCCACCCCAGTACTCGTTGGCCCGAGGAGAGGGAGGACAACCTGGAGAAGGGGCAGTACCACCCAAAGCATAGACACTTCTGCTTTATAAGATTCGAAAACTAACTAGAACTTTATCTTAACGATAATAGACATGCATGTGGCTTGGCTTTTAACGTGTAATAACGTGTAGCTGAAGCTGTTGTAATTTCAGAAGATCATCATACTTTTATTGATACACAGCAACCGCAGAACAGAATCTTTTTATCTGTCAGGTCAAGTTACAGACAACATCTACCAAAATGTTGTCAAGTCTTAGTAAATACGTTAGACTTACAAAAGTTGAAATTGAGAGAATCACATCTAGTCATTTGTTGGTAATCAGCGCGTTACGTCTGCAGAATAATATTTGATCCATATGTAACTCAACACGCTAACCAAACGTGGTATGCGTTACTCCAGCTATCTGGTAGTTCTCTCGTAGAATAGCATATAAGCGCAGCTTGATAAGGCCTGGTCACGTGACGCGGCCTCCACAATTTCATCTGACGTGTAAATCCATTTGGATGCATGCTCATTGCCTTGCGGTGTTTCAAATCTCCTGTAAGTGACGTAATGACCATCATCCACGGATCCCATGTGAACAATAACCGCCATTAGTTTGAAAACTGCACGGCCGCTACTGTAAGACAGAAAAAAAGATCAAGGCGTTAGACTTCCAGACTTAACCCAACATCTTTCGGCTCACTAAACTTAATAATAATAATAATAATAATAATAATAATAAATTCCTGGACCATGTTACTGAGGATGAATTACGGTCGTTTTGCCAAAGGTCCATTTCGCCCCAACTCAAAGTCATTTTCGCGAACTTTTGGTGGGGGAGAAATGACTTCTTTTGGGGGGGGAGGGGGTGAAACGACTCTGAGTTAGGGCGAAACGGCTTGGGGAGAAACGACCAGTTTCCCTGTCAGGAGCGCTTGGTGATACTGCTTCCGTGATCAAAGGTTCCTGTTACCTCTTTAATAATAACAATACAGTTCAACCCTCAACCTCCTCCACCCCTGGCTTCCTGGTCCAAAAACGTAAATGTTCCCCATTAAATTGCAACATAGAGAAAATGTCCGCACTTGCTGGGTACAAATATACGTGCACGCAAGTACGTAAAGTAACCAAATGAGGCACAACACATAAAATATGCTCTTGTATATGTGACCCCAACTGTGGTTTTAACCAATTATATGCCATAGCTATTCCAGCCACGCAATAAACCAAACAAAATCTGTCGGAAGCTGATGGTAAGTGTTGGAGAACATCACATAAATCAGCCAGCAAGGGGCATTAATATGGTACAAGTTACTAACAAGTCACTACCACTGTAATCACAGTAAGGGGGATTAGTTTGGTACACGTTACTAACAAGTCACCACCACTGTTTACCTCTTTGTCCTTGCTTTAAAGAATGAAGTGGCTAGTTCATTTAGATACCCATTCAGTTCCGTATCACTGGCTACAGTCACTTGAAGACCTCCATTTGAGAGTGAGGCAATCTTATATGTATCTTTATTCCCACAGTCCTTTTGGGTACAGTTTTTCGGGTCCAAAGGCTTATACAAAAAGGGCTCCATATCAAGAAACTCTGGAAATTTAATGAAGGAGTTGTTTTTATACGGAACACCATTGGCGTGCCAGTAAGTTCTTTGAATGTGGATACAAAGACATTGTGGTAACTGAAAACAAACAGCAGGAAATTAAAACAGGCAAAGCCAAAACTTTTAAGCACCACTACGAATGATGAAGTATTGAAATTTGGAAGAAAACATCAGTACCAAGAAAATTATTATGCCATCTTGATGCCATAAGGTCCTTAAGCTATGTCTAATCTTAAATTACCTAGCAATGCCTGAATTGTTTAAAATTATGCAACAATTCATGTTTGGTCCCATCAAATGTCAAAATACAGCTGTAAGGGTTATTATATACAACTGATCGTGATGGCAACTGTAAATGATAATAATAACAATAATAATAATGATGATGATGATGATGATGATAATGATAATTCATATTTTAATATTTTAAGAGGAGGCCTCCAATCACCTAGAGGTGGTTTTCAGGAGGGTCCTCTAAAAAATAAAAGTCTTAAGTATACATGAAGTGTCTAAAATACAGAGGTAATAAATGCTAAAAAAGTGAGACTAAAGCTAAGGTTTAAAACTAGAACTAGGATTAATCATCACTGTTTTGCATGCCTACCCTAATTGAAAAAAAGAGAAACAAAAGCTATGTAAGTTGAATACAAGTCAGTTACTTTTCCTAATGTGAGCCGTTTGATAAATGTAGTCCTGACAGTACTGGTTGAGTCATCTGTGTTTTGCTGCTGTTGGCACCCATGACACTCCACTGCATCCACTGCTTCTGAGCAAACAAACATATGTAACAGGTCCTCTAGTGCCAAGCCCATCTGTGGACAGAATTATATAAGAAAGTTTTACCGCACAAGATGTAAAACTCAGTTAATGAAGCATGACATGCAAACCTTGGAAACAGTTAGTTATTGTATTTAACTATGTTAGAACGTGGTCAAATTATGTTTGGCACCCGCAGAGACTGAGGGAGATCCTTGAATGCTTTATTGTGTCAAGTGTTGCAAAAGATTTTTTAGTCTTATTACAATATGATCTGCATCATGGCAGCTTTCTACTGGTTACACCCATAGTTATGTCTAGCTATAAAAGCACCATTACTTATTGTAAAAGCACTTTCCTTCGGTGGCGTGCTTTACTTAGTAAGCTAGGTTCAAAGTAAAGAAAATTCCCACCCTCCCTCCCTGCATGGAGGATAACTAGTTTGTCAATAAACCTGGGGGTCACCTCCTTCGAATTGGCGGTTAAGTCTTTGGGTAGCGATTTCCCCCAAGCTTTGGGCAGCGTTTTGCCCCTTTCATTTGTGCACCTGCCAATAGTCTTGTCCAATCCAGTGCTGGCTTACCCAGCGCCAGGGAGATAAGTGAGGCTTTCAAGGTCACGCATTCACATTTGACCTGCCAATACTCTTGTCCATTTCCAGTGCAGTAGTGCTGGTGATAAGGGAGGCTTAAAAGGTCACTCAAATCAGTCTCTTCCCATGCCAACTGCAAGGTTGTGTCCCCCCACATTACGCCAAACGATGTCTGGCTTTCTTTATTTATTCATATGGGTGCTATCATATGAATGGCCTGTATAACACAAAAGTGAACTCCCATAAAACAGGGACATTAATAAGGGTTTAAAGAAGAATTATTGTCCTCACTGGTTACTTGTTTCCATTGAATAAGCTTGCTCCAAGAATTAAAAGGCCACATCAACTCAGAATCCCCTTACTGAAAATATTCATTTTTGAGTTATATTTTGTAAAAAGAATACCTCCTAGTCAGCATGTTTGGGTTATGTTATGAGTGTGTCAATGGATGAATGAGTGAGTGAGAGAGTGAATGAATGAGTGAGAGATGTATGTATGTATGTTGTAAACACCAATCAGATTGATATACTATAAACAGCCAATCAAATTTCTTGTTTTTGTTGCAGGTAAATGTAACAAGATACTTTTGTTAGTTTCAAATAGTAACTTGACACTTTCGTTTTTCATGTATAAGTGGTTGCAATTAAAACTGATGAATCAGTGACTCTTGTTCACATGGTCAGAATAAACAAACAAGAAGCCAATCTAGTGGCAAGTCAAGAAAATTGTTTGGACCTATCATTTCTTTATGTATTCAGGGGTATTTTAATATTTTGCATTAATGCCAATTCTTAAAAACAGGAATTTTTAGCGGATAAAGCTTTGTGGTATTCCTGAAGACTCCTGGCAGCGAGTTAAACCACAAATTAATTAGATTAGACTTTAAGGCAACACAGTGGTTCTTTCATTTTGAAACAGATTCCTTGGATGGTTCACGAAATCTCTCATAAGGTGACAAAGCCTTTTTCTGCAACTGACTTTTTGTCACAAAAATACTCTCAGGATTGCGAAGGGTAATGTGACAAGGAAATGTCCCAAGTTCTGCAGATTTCATGGCAACTTATAAAATTTATACAGTTTTTCATGAGTCTGGTTATTTCAAGTTAAAGTTTACCTTTCATAGTGTCTTCTGGTTTAAATTTGTTTTGATATCGATATTAATTTGAAGTGGTTTCATGGAATATAAAAATAGAAAAAAATCTATGATCATTGTTAGTAACAGAACATTCTAAACTGGGTCTTTTCATAAACTGAGTTAAATTCAATTATATGTTGACTAGCAAATGTGACAATCTCACATTTCATGCAAATGTTTGTAACTTGGTAGTAAAGTTTTCCTCATGAAGGTATACAACACGATCTCTTTGTTTCCTCAAAGACTTAAGGGTGATGTGGTTATTCTTCACTGCTGGATATAAATGGTATAATGTTAAATGTCTGGGGATAATCACCTCTGACAGATAATCACCTCTGACAGATCGACTCATGGAACAGCATGTTCTTATTCTGTTGCCACCTTTGCCATCAAAAACCACTTCAAATTAATACACAATACGTGAAATTATTTTCAATGACTGAATCCGGAAAACTGGTACACTAACTTACAACAAACACCTCTTTACAGATGTCAACAAGTACTGGCACCTTACAAATGACTGTCAACGGTACAAACCAAAACCAACAAACAGAACTCTCAATAACCAATCTGACTAACAATACATGGATCGGAACTGACCAATGACTGATGACAAACTTTACAGGAGTCTTTCAGCCAATACCATTAAGGCTAAACTGACCAATCACTTTTAACAGACCAGACTGGTAACACCATCAAGTGACGAGCACTATTCACTGCCTTGCCTTGTATGCCTATGTTTATTTACATTGTTATTCTTGTGGTTTAAATTTTGTTTCTGTAGATTTGTAGTGACATAACTGGGCAGTCACCAAGAAAACACTAAGCCAGCTCATTAACAAGTCCAGCTTTTTTCTGGCTTTAGCAGCCCCAAAGTTAATCTCAGTCATTGCTTTTATGTACAAAATTTCAACTGAATTCAAGTTCTCTTTCAGCTGGCAAAATTAGCCAGTAGCCAGCCATTAGTGACATCCTTAGTCTGTTTGGTTTCACATATCAGAGAGGAGCCAGTAGGAGTTCAATGGTTCCAGAGGAACACATCTACTTAAGAGGTTGCGGACTACCCACCTTTCTACAATTCCAGGATAATTAACAACTCACCAAAGTCGAGGGGGCTAGCGGTGGATATTTACCGACAGTGAGATAATATACACCACAAAAAATTAATTTGGATGATTTCTTCACTTGTCACGGATGTAAATCCGGATGACATTTTTTCCCAAGTTGCTTGGAGGTAAATAGCAAAGGATATTCGGAATTTGACTAGCCAATCACAGCGTGCCTTCAATGCAGTGGAACACAATCCTCATTTTGGCCTGTGACTCTGCAGAGTTGGTTGTCCTGTGTAAGGTTATAGACTCTCATAATCTTTGATTACTACTAGTATATTTACTAAACTTGAATATTAAAATACCTGAAAGGTTGTTGGTAAACTGAGGGACAGACTATCATAACTGTCAAACTTTACTGGGCACTGTGTGAAAAATAGAAAAACAAAATTATAACAAAAAATACAGTTTTGTCACTTGTATCACATATACACTGCATCTGGAAATGGGTGTTAAAAACTCAAACAAAAGAGAACAAAAAATGACAGAAATTTCTGACATCTTGGTCATATTCTATCATCATCTCTCAAACTCATTGCTGATACATCATGTTAAAACAAAGAAAATCACAAGCGTGAAGGAGGTTTGGATACCCGGTCTTAATTAGCATAGATTTTGGCGATTTTACTTCTCTGTTTACTCCTTAGTTTTTGCTTTGATTGAGAAGATATATCAAACACTCAAGACAGTGTTTCATCAGCTATCCAGACACCTTGAATTTCATAAAAAATACTCCGCTGTGTGTCGTATTTTCAATTCTCTTCTCAGTGTTTGGATATCCTGATGAAACACTGTTTCTCATGTTTGATATATTACGTAAAATACTGTCTTTTACAAGGAAATGATGGGTATTTTACTTAATCTGCATCTGGAGTAACCACTGCTTGTAGTATAATCTCAGTGCACAAAACAGACAGGAATGTGAATCAACAAGCATTGTAAGCCAACCTTCCTCTTTAGGTACTATAGTTCAACCCCTAATAAATGGCTGGTGGCTGCATAAGGACAGTGTCTACTGTTGTTACCGTGCACATGTTCTTTGCATCATGCAAGCAATGGTTTTAGAGCATGCGCGCTGGGGTTGACATCGGCACAATCAACTACGCCACCAAGTACAGGACTAAAATTAATGCAAATTTTCCTACTGTGACCAAATCAAGTTTAATGAACCAGTACTTAAACCAGGAACATCTGAAAAGCAGCATATCACTAACCACTAACTGTTTACATCTTCCAGCTGAAACCCTGTTATCTTTTGAAAATTAGTAATACTAAGTCCAACTGCAAACATGTACCTGCAGATGGCATAGGGCACGTGCAAAAACACAAATGTCTTATTTACTCGGGAGGTGACAGGAAAGAATGTAAGGAGCACCATAAAAGTTTTCAGAAAAGATCAATAACTTAAAAAAACGCATGGTTACCCCTACATTTTATGTTACGAAATGGAAGTGGCAAGTCTATTCAACACGTGATTAGTTTTTGGTTGTGAGCAAAAGGTATTTATCTAGACTGTATTTAGGCTGTCAGAGACACTTAAAGCGTTTTGCAACAATTTTGTCATTAAAATCATACCAAAAATGAATTCAATGTTACCATAGACCCTATGCAAAAATTTCTGCCATTATATTATTCTTTTGTTCAAATTTAAATCAGCCTCACTGACCTCGTTTTTGAGACAAAAATTGTAAAGAACTTGTTATCCCGAACGAGGTTAGTGAGGCTATTTTGAATGCAAGCAAAAGAATAATTTAAAGGCAGCCATTTTTGCATAGGGTCTATTGCCATAAAGTTTAAAGATCTTTTTAAATGTGTTGGCCTTTCTGTATGTAAATGCAAATTCTAAGGAAATCTGTGAGGAAATATCCTTTCCCTCTTTCTTTTTCAGAAAAATGCTGATGTCAGCATTTTTGTTTAGATTTAAGGCTAATTATCTCGAAAAAATGTGTGGCTACCACTATTTTCCTTTGTGGATTCCAATAGCCCTTGTAAAGATCTACTTTTTCTGTGTGGTGCAAAAACTTTTGTATTTAGTAGGCACTGTCCTTAAAAGGGGTTGGCTGTTCAATAGAGGTAAAAACAATAGAAAAGTACTCATTGGGACTTTGATTAATGGCCGCCTAATATGGATGGCTGATAAATAGGTGGCTGCTTAGTAAGGGTTTACCTGTATTTAAAATATGTTAATTATTTACATGCATTAAAAATCTGTCATAGTTTAACTGTGTCAGTGGGTGACATGTACCTTTGCTCCACATTGTTTACACACCAGCTGGCTTGCCAGAAAGCCATGGAATGGCAGATGAGGTTTTTTACAGCAGTTTCTAGTGATGGGCACTAAAATGACACATTCACATTTTAGTCACAGAATCAATTTTATAGACAAGATACAAAGAAGACACAGAATATTGTCAGCCATGTTCCAAGAAGTTTCAAAGTTACATTCCAAACTTGGCATTTTTATTGTGCGGGACCAAATTTAGCACCTAATAACACACAAGCACTGGATAACGTGTACCTTTGTTTCTGTCTACCAAGGATTTGTCCTCTTCAATGGAATCATCATGTTTCTGTAAATGACAGCCCATCACTTACTACACTGAATACACTTACAAATCACAAGTTCAGCAAGTAGTTAAGTAGCTCTGCTATGTTACACGACTCAAATCAAATGCCATGCTTCTGCTACACCAAACAAAATTTATAAATAACATTAGAGGGGGATTGCAATCCCACTGGGAATTACGAGGAGATTATTATTATGAAGCATCAGTAAATCCTAAATTTGGTATCACTCTGCACGATGTCTAAATCAGGGTTATGTTTCTTTTACACTATAGTCAAACCTAAGTGGAATTAAGTTCAGCATGGGAGTAAGCAGAATGTCTGAATTGGGCTACTATGATCAAAAAATCATTTCCTTTTTTTCTTCTGTTCACTTAACACCTAACTCGCAAAATTTAGAGCTTTGAGTTCGATCTGAAGGCTGTTTATTTTGAGTGTAAGTTTTGGATTTGACGGTCTGCCATAACTCATGTTCAAAACTGACCAATAGGACATCAGACGGTTGGATCTAGAGAAAATGACGTCATTTACTCACTAGCTTAACATTTCAGCATGTAAACGCAATTTATTATATATGCAAAACATGGGTTTAAAGGTCTGAAAGCCCAAAACTCCTGTGTTGCATATTAATTAAGCCGCATACACACGCATTGCAGTCTTTGACCTCATTTTCTTCTTGACCCAGCTCTCTCAAGATTTTAAAATAAGTAGTGGCGGACCAATAAATAAGAAAATTCCAGTTAAATTAAATAGGTGTCTTTTTAAAATCAGAACTTAAAACTTGGGTCAGTTAGTGTTTAGTTGACATAGTTTTGAAATTCAAAGAAAAAAGGAATTTTTTTTGGTTGTAGTACCACTTTGAGGGACATTACAGAGTCCTCTCACCCAGTAAAACAAGGAAAAAATTTGGGGTGACTTAACAAAACATATTACATTTATTTATTTATTTACTAACCTCAACTATGGCAATGTCACTTAGATTCATCACATCTGGAGGTTCACCCTGTGATTTAAATTCATGCATTATAATTGAAGAGCTTGGTGGAAAAAGGGCATGTTTACACCAATTGCATGTGAGCAAAAATATTTTATGAATATAATAGTCTACAAAGGGCCATCATTACCATTTCGTCATCTAAAGTTGAAGAAAGAACATGGAAGAATTCATGGGCATCCTGTAAAGGAAACACATGTTGTCAATTCAATAACAACACATCTTTAAATCTTAGAGCTGTTATGTCAATTATAGGTACCAAAGACATGAAACTGATTACATTAAATGACAGCCCCAAGAACAACATCATTTTATCATGGATTCCTTTACTGAATATACCCTCGTAATCTACAATATTTAAGCTTTCAGAAAATATATACTTTACTGAGCATGAAATGTCTGGTATGTTAAAACAAAAGCCACAATACAGAAATATGGATTATTTCCACTGTTATCATCTACCAATGACCTGCTGTTCTGTAGGTATGAACCAGCCATGAGAAACAAGAGCCGATAACACAGAGTCTGGGCAAATGACATCATCTCCCTCCACACAGCCACTGTTCAAAGCTTCATAGAAACACAATGTGAAAATACCAGTAAGTATTGTTACACCTTATGCCTTATAAAAAGAAGAAGACAAGAAGAAGAGAAAACTATAAACTTTTGACCTTTCCGGCCCCTATTACATACCTGTTCTAATGCACATAACAATGAGATTTGTTAAACACATTAATATTGACTAAGCTCACATATAGTGATCATGGAGTATATTGTTACATGCTTTTCCCTTCATTAGTTGTTCTTTCATATGAATTAATTACAGACAGAACTATCTAGCTAATGTCCAATGTTACTTTTACAAACCTTTTACTAGTATTTTCAACTCCGTTGCTAAATCGGATAGAGATTTACCATCATTTTCAGAAGAAAAATCCTGTAACCATGCCACAAATGATGGCAAGATTGATATTCCCTGGAAATAGTTTCAAGATCAAAACATAATTTAATATAACAATAAATTACACCAAAAGTGCACCACTTAAATTACAGCACCATCATTCATATCGTATGTTGCGATTTCTAAGGGGTAGTTGGTTGGTTTAGGGAATACATGAAAAGAAAAGCTGCGTAAGAATGTCACTCGTAGATAGATATCACCAGAGTGTGTGGTGTAGGCTTTGAATATTGTCACAGCTGTTATTAAGAAACCCTTGAAATGGTCTCTGAGTAGAGAAGGTTCCTATGGCATTGTCTTTTGTTTTTGCCTGAGTGATTTTACATATTGGGTTTTGAAATGTGGTGCATTGGGGAAGAAAATTTGTTTGCATAAAGGTGTTATTTCGATATGCTGATAACACAGAAAGGGAGGTTAAACTCTGAAATATACAGCTGCTGAGACAGTGAATACCACAGCCGGCTGCATTAACAGAGACAACTGGAAGCTGTGTAAAAATAGAAACATGCACAGCCAACAGGATGATATTTTGTGTGGCAAAATGGCCACGGTGCCGTCGTAAATGTGGTCAAATGTGAAATCTGAAGTAAAGTAACACAATATTATCTAATGCCAAAGTTCTAACAGGTTTGAGCTTGACAATTTTTATGGAAAGCATCATTTTGTACTGGACATTTGATTGGCTGGATTTGAAAATGTTGGAATCTGTTGTTTCAGTTCTGCCATTTGATTGGTTTTCATTGTCTAGGTGGCCCTGGTTTCAGTAAATGCACTGTAAATAGTAGACAGACTGTAGCTGTTACTGAGACGTGACCATGTGTATAAAATATACATAAATATAAACAACAAAAACAGTGAGGTCTGTATCAAAACAAGGTCACCTACAGCCTCCCTTCCATTCAAAGGCCAGGTCACTGAATAGACAACTGCAAAATGGTCCATTGGTCCCTAGAAATGAAATACTGGGGACAATCTCGCGGTGGACTAACAACCCATCATGGGAGCATATAATGCAAATGTCATCAACTTCTCCCTGGGGTTAACCCCTAGACCAAGCATGAAGATATGTAAGGGAATACAAGGAGATGGGTGGTATTCTTTGCCCGAAGGTAAGGGAAAATCTCAACACTGGTTTACGATCAAAGATTAGAGGGTGGGAGAATTCACAAGTTTATAAAATCACAGGAAGGCAACCATGGGGATGTGACAGGGATTTTACACTTTTCTAAACCAATACATGGTGCTGAAAATTGGGAATTTAGCAATAAAAAAGCCTCCTTTGAAGTCTTGGAACAGTTTTGCCACCATCTTGGAAAAACAGACAGGGTCTGGAAATGAGTTTTCCACCATCTTGAAAAACACCCAGACTCCATTGGCCAAGATAGCTCTATACTTGATATAATGTTGGGTTGAGTGTATGACATCATCAGTCATCTTGTCTGCATATTTTACACATTTTTCAAAGTTAAATATCTCCAGAACTAATGCAGATATTTATAAATGGTAAACTGTGTTTTTATCCTTTCATGGAATTCTGTGTGATACACCTAAAAAATCAAGGGGCAAAAATTTTTTGGTGTGTGATTACACAGACGAGGACGTTCAAAACCTAGCAAAAGAGATCATCCTCAAAAAAACAGACGTCTGGCTGTGGATTGATCATCTAAATCACATTCAGGACAAAGAGTAAGCTTGAGGCTAGGAGGGCACCATCTTGGTGCCCATCTGAATGGGCACCAGCATGGGGTCTCCATACAAATCTCTATAAATTTGGGTAAGAAAATTCTTCGCATATCTTACATTTAGAAAAATTGCTGTTTCCCAAATCTTGGCGAGAGTCTTTGCATATTTACCTTCTTTTTTCCCCCAGATTCTGGACTTAATCTATTGAACAGTTTTTACTTTTATTTTAATCAATTTTGAATGGCAGATGTTTCTGTTGATTTCCATCTACCATGTTGGTGCCCATCTGAATGGGCACCAGCATGGGGTCTCCATACAAATCTCTATAAATTTGGGTAAGAAAATTCTCTGCATATCTTGCATTTAGAAAAATTGCTGTTCTTTACATATTTACCTTCTTTCTTTTCCCAGATTCTGGACTTAATCTACTGAACAGTTTTGACTTTTATTTTAATCAATTTTGAATGGTGTGACACTGAAAACCAGCGATAGGGACAGTAGTAGGCAGGCAGCCCCCAGAGCTGGATGTACACTGCATTTGCAAAGGGCCTGAGGATGAGAGGTACTTGGTATATTGATTGACATTGATATTTTCTTCATTGCTAAAATATGGTGCCTTGCATGTGCCTCACGCATTTGACAAATACGTTGGTGAACCTCACCTTTCTTGCCCGTAGTCTTTCAGCCGTTCTCTTTCTTAAATGAAAAGCCAGACACATACATGCAAAAAAATAGCTTTTAACCTCCCACAAGATGTTCAGAATTGGCACTCAAACATGATCCCACAAGTGCCCACTTACAGAACATATTTGACTACTTTTATTTCGTTACTTTCAGGTTCTTGATCTGCTGTGATAGATAACATATTTTAATTTTACATTTTAATTTTAACACTATTACTACTACTACTATATGTTGTTGTTGCCTAATACAATTTGTTGAAATCATTCCCAGACAGCGCTCAAAAAGTTTCCCACTTCATATGTGAGGGGGATGGTAGGAAGATTTTCTACAGAAAGATGTCTCACCCTTGCAAGATTCCCAACCCCTGGGGAAATTCCTCAAGTTTGCTAGACTGATTTTACAATCCCCCCCGGTTGGTCTGGGGGTCAACCCCAGGGGGAAGCTGACAACATGTGCCTAAAGACCTGCTTCATGCTTTTAAGGCTGGTGCACTTAATGTTATGAGACAAACTTCATCTTCTAATCCCATCAACATTTCATGACTCAAAATAATGCATATACACATTTATACTATTTGTCGTCTTTGGGCCTAAATGATCCACATAACCCTTACTTCAACGAACCCAACAAATTTCACGAAAAATCATGACACCTCCAGCACACATGACTAGACTGTACAAACCTGCAATATAGAATTCATAAAGCAAGTGTTCCCAAGATTCATGAGACCAGGAGGACGATCTGTTAGCGGGAAAAGTAGATAAGAAGTGTTACTAAAATCTAGATGAGTGCTTCATTTTCAAAGACTGGAATGTAACTGATAATGCAACTTGAAAAATGTGATGTATAGTGGCGGAACAAGCCACTTTCATTATTAAGATCACAAGAGCAATTATTGAGGGTGTTGTCTATTAAGTTGACATATACTTAGTCTTAAAAAGAACAACACTGACCACCTCTTTTTTCCTTAGATTTCTTTCCATAAGGAGCCAAAAGGACATAAAAGCTGGCTCCGATGGCGGCTGCGGCTGCAAATACTGACAAACATCGGCCATCCATCTTCCCCTTCGTGTGTCATTTTGTAGATCATTACACAAAGTAGTTTCTTATGCCGCGAGGCCCTGGATACCAGAGAAAACAAAGATGGCGGATGAGAATGAAATGGAAGATACTGAGAAAAAACCGTCTGAAAAACCTACTGTTCCTCGAAGTGCGACAGAATTACAGAGGCTGAAGTTAGATAAGCTTATGAAGGACCCCGTAAGTCATAATCCTGTAATAATTCGTGATTGAAGTAGTCGATATTGTCGAGTCTATTTGATCATGAGCTCGTCAGTTGAAAATATCAAATCATGCTTGCAGGATAAAACGGTGTCAATTCCCGATCGTCCAAAGCAATGGAAACCATCAGAGGCACCTGAATTTATTCGATTTGTGATGGGTAGGTTTTCTCGATAGTTTTAAAGTAACTGATCAGTCTTGGATCTAAAATTATATCTTTTAATTTATATATAATATAAGAATGATTTTTATATATATGTTAAATTAAACGAATTGTAATTAATTGTAGCTTCTTAATATTGTTAGCTTTGTATCTTTTTTTTATTTAGTACATGACTCCACAAGCTTGTTTTGAAACTTTTTACCCTGTATAAATAAAGTTAAGTTGTATGTGTGTGATTGTAAACTGCCAGATCAAGCAATTATTTCTCTTTGAATGATACCGGTTTTGCCCAATGGGGAGTTTGCCCCCACCGAGTTCGCCCATATGAACTCATCCTAAACTTTATGAACTCATCCTCAATTAGCATTTTAACTTTTCTTTAATTAATATATAGATTTAGTCATTTTCAATTTATTTTATAGTGTCCCCATTTAGTGGTTATCTACTGCTATTTTAGTCTGACACTTAAATAAAGGTATTCATTCATTCAACTTTCTATCTAGAGTTTGCCAGTCACCTTCAATGGAGAAATAAACATGTTTTGTGTGGTTTTGTTTCATCCTGCGCACAATGTTGACTTTTTTTCTCAGTAAGAGTAAAATAAATTTTAAGCACTTGATCGCTAGTTGAGTCGATGTGTGAGTGAACTTAGTGGGAGTGAACTTCCTATGTAGCAATACCGGCAGCTTCCTTCTCTTCATGTTGCCAGGTTCTAGTGCTGGAGCTGGTAGTGGAGAGTTCCATGTTTACCGTGCAACAAGGAGGAGAGAGTACAACAGAGTAGCGTTCATTGAAAAGACAGCAGAACAAGTATGAATTGATGTATTATCGCAGACTGTAAGCTATAACATGCTTTAACATAGCTATATATCGATTTGCATCGCAATTCAGACTTTGGATCAGTGGGCAACCAGTCGTTTCACCTACAAGCAGCGTCTGAGACATGAGTGAAGGTTACCCGAGTACTCTTCATTCTAACAAGAAAGCTATACAGACTTATCCCCTACCTGTCAACCCCCAATACCTTTGAGTTGTTTCACCAAATGCTGTTTCACACCCAATCAAGTTTCCACCCACTGAGTTCACACCCCTGAACTCATTATATACTTTCTATTTTGACTTTAATAATAATATAATAGTTTAACACTTGTGGTGTGCAAATTCCATGTATATATGATCAAATGCGCATAAGAGTTATAAAATATAAAAATACATCAGATAATAAATTACAGTATAAACCATGCAAAAACTTTATCTAAATTATGAAAAAACTATTAAAACCCTGCACAAACAGATACTAATTAAAAGCTAAATTAAAAAGGTGAGTCTTCAGTAAGATTTTGAATTTACTAAAATCGATCTCGTTATGCATGTGGTAGGGAAGACTGTTCCAAAGTTTAGGTGCTGCACACATATAAGCCCGATCGCCTAATGTTTTCTTTGTTATGGCATTTGGCGCCTGCAGCAGAAGACCCTTATTACTAGATCTTAAGTTAGATGCTCCTTCCTGCTGCAATTTAACAAGCTCTTGTAGATACATTGGACCCTGTCCATTAATTGCTTTAAAAGTGATCATGATAAATTTGAACTGTATTCTAAACTGAACAGGTAGCCAAAGCAGTTCTCGCAAAACTGGTGCGATATGACACATCTTTGGGATATTAAAAATAATTCTTGCCACCGAATTTTGAAAGGGTTGGAGCTTAGTTAATTCCCTAGCTGGTAAACCATATAAAATACTATTACAGTTCAGTCAACCTCTATTATGACAACTGAAGATGTGTACCCTGTCAGTGTCATTGTTGTTGGCATGTAATGGTTCTTAAAGCTCATGCAGTTAGCATTCAGGTTTAAAAGTAAGTTTGTTCACAGACAATTGACACCAGATGTAACCTCTGGCCAGTTACTAGATTTTTCTGAGTATGCAGAGAGGTCTGTCCATCAGAAAGTTCATGAATTGCAGACTTTCAAACTGTTACCATGCAGAGCTGGCCTTTTTTGGTGGTAACCCAGAGGAATGCAGTCTCTGGGACTGAGAATGTAGTTTTGAATATTTCTTAAGTGAGCTTGACAGAGTAATATTTATAATTACCATTTGTGTAATTGAGTTAAAATTAATTTTGTTCTTTAATTTGTGTCACATCTCTCATAAAAAAATTCTGGTCACTTTTTTGGGATGTTCAGCAAGAACTTGATGAAAGTTATCACAAAAAGCTTGAAGAAAACAAGAGTCAAGCAGAAGAAAGAACAGCAAAAAAGAGAGCTAAAAGGTGAACAATTCATAGAGTCCTAAAGCCCTCATCCCAAAAATTAGCTTTGAATTGCAATTCCCGATGGAGATATAAGGGATCAAAGTTTGATAGCATCCCATACAAACCCTTCAAAATTTGTTTCAGTTCCTTCAGTTTGGAAACGACTCAAAATTAGAGAGATTTATATGGCGCAGCATCAAACTTTCATCCTTTATATTTTGGCTGGGAATTACAATTAAGAGGTAATTGTTTGGCAAGGAACCTTTTTTGAGGATGCTCTATTCGAAGATGGCGGCAAATCCCATAATTGCAACAATGCAACATATTGAAATGTAACATTATAAAGACATCAGTGGTCATCACTTATACTCAACTTGAGCAACGTGAAGCCTGATAACACCTGGAAAAGCTTCCAACTGGCTTGATGGCTCAGTTGGTGGAGTGCTGCTCTACTGTTGCAGAGGTCATGGGTTTGAATCCCATAATCAAGCCTGATTTTTTTTTTCAAGCTCTAATTTCACAACTGACTGTGATAATCAATCATACTTCTCCGCAGGTTTATTAAGTGATCTTTCATATATTAACTTGCAGTGTCAAAATATGTTGCACTGAAATGTTGTAATCAGTTGGGCTGTACTTAATATGTTATACTGATAAGACCTAATTGCTTTAAAAAGAGGTGTTCATGGCTTTTTGTTTTGTGAATTATTGATTGTTTTGTGTTTTGGGTCTAATGGCAAATATGTCTAGTAAAGACCCTTCTAAGGCAAACACTGACCCCAGTCTTATCAAGTTGATTTCGAATATTTTCCTCTTCTCAGACAAAAGAAAAAACAAAACAAATTAGGTGCTAAGAGGAAAAAAGATGAAG
The DNA here is from genome assembly GCA_022496165.2 of Catalaphyllia jardinei. NCBI lineage: Eukaryota > Metazoa > Cnidaria > Anthozoa > Scleractinia > Caryophylliidae > Catalaphyllia > Catalaphyllia jardinei. Next base: position 964,639 of record CM042753.1, on the reverse strand, counting down.
ACAAGAAAAAGGAAGATGGTACGTTTTCCTCTTTGGACTATACATAGGCAAGACAAGACAAGACAAGACAACTTTATTTAGCCAGGGTAGCCCAATCAGCTGCAAGGCTGGTATCCTTAGGGGCCCTGGGTTCAATAAGACTTACATATACACATTTACAATAAAATTACAAGGTTAAGTAGAATTTGCTAAAATTACAGGAGGGAAAAAAAATCAGATAAAATGTCCCTTAAGGAGGCGTTTAAAAATTGCTAGAGAACTTGCCTCTTTGATTTTACTTGTCAGTGAATTAAAAGCTAAACGTCCTGAATTCTTAAAAGTTCGCCCCCCAAGAACAAGGTTTGTTTTATTTGGGTGAATATTTCTCCTCTGCCTAGTGTTATAAGTGTGTACATCATTGTTTACTTTAAAATAGTTTTTTAAGTATATAGGAACGAAATTCCGTAAACATTTGTATACTAAAATACATTTGTGTATCTATCTCAGTGTTTCTAAATCTGGCACAGACTTCATCTATGCCTGCACGAGTATTAATAATTTTTTGTAACCTGTTTGTTAGTGGCATGAAAAGGTGCTTAGGAGTTTGACTTCAATAGGGTCCCTCTCCTCCGGGGAAATCTAGGAGTAAGTTCTCCCAGAAAACTGATTTTCCACAATATACTTTAAGTAAGCAAACATTCCAACCAAAAGTTTGCCATTACACATACACATAACTTAAGATGACAGGGGTCATGTGGCAACATACAATATGTATCTGTTAACTATGGTCTCAGCAGAATTGATTACCTAAAGTGTATGTGGTATTCAATTCTACAGGTGGAGATGGTAAAAAACAAGTTAGCTGTAGTGACACTGATGAGGAGGAGAAGTCAGATGAGGACGAAGAGCCACACTTTGTAGTAGGGGAAAAATAATTTCAAAAATCAACAAACGATAAAGTTTATCAAGTGAATTTCTCGCTGTGGCTGTTTCTGAACTTTACAGACACTCATCTAGAATCAACAGACAATAATGTTTATCAAGTGAATTTCTCGCTGTGGCTGTTTCTGCACTTATCTAAGTACACAGACTGACAGCCAGCCTCGTATTCCAGAGAACTTGGATGCAAGAAAGTAATCTTATCTCATACACTATCCAAGAAGCAGTGGTTACAAATGGATCTGTCTTAGAATTGAAGGAAACATTTAAGTAACAACCATAATAACTGCCTTTAACAGCTAAATGTTAGTAATGACTGAGTCAATTTTTCAAATCCCTGATGGTAGTTATGTTTTGGGTCAGTCACTCAACACGTTATACAGGTTGTATAACAGTGTGTGAAGTGCTAAGCTTATCACAGGGTGGGGTTTATATAAACCCCTCCACACAAGTATATAAACTTTGAGTAAGCTCCAAGGGTTTTAGACATTTAATAATACAAAGTATAGCTTGGCACTGCCAATTTCTCTTGATTGTTACATTTTTACTTGAAGGCATGAAAATATTGGTCAGTGAGGTAAGACCATGTATTCATAAAGCAGAAAACGTATGGACGGCAGCACCTCATTAACTCTACAGTAGGTTACTGTGCTAGTCAAACCCAACACAACTATCAAATCACTTTCAAGAATGCTGTATACTGACAGCTATTATTATTTTATGTTCTTGTCAAAGTCTATGAAACATATCTTTTGTACATCAATACTAACAGTAGTTATGTAAGATGGTGCAATCCAAGTGTAAACACTGAATTTGTATTGTTCAAATGAAAGCAGGAATTTGAAACCAATAAGGATATCATAATAAGTATTCTTACATGCACAAGTGTAAGTGCTGTTGAGTTGAAGTCTAATATGATGCTTAAAATGTTCTGTTCTTGTTGTTAAGAGCCCCAATAATGTGATAGCAAGCCTTTACCACAGTTAAACAAAATCTAACACTGCATGGAAGCAGTCTAACTTGCTTTTCACAATAAACTGTTTATAGCTGCACATTTTTACTGGAGCTTGACAAATCCTTGCAAATCTTCTAGAAACTTGACATAGTGTTGCTGTTCCAGGGCTGTACTGTAGTCAAGAAGCCATTGGCAAAAGCTCTTATCAATTCCCCTTTCAGCTAACATGTTCAGCAACATCATGTATAAGTTCTGTTGAACAAGGAAAACCAGACAGTTTTGCAATTGACTGTAACTTACAGTGACGTGCTAAGTATTAATTTTGTCAAATCTGCTACAACAACAACTTTATTTATCCCTTATTTTTTATAAATAAATTAAATTACATAGTAATAAACAATAATTGGATGTGGTTTTTGTGATATCGGGAATAATCAAGGTCGAGGCAAGTGTAATCAGCCGAGGCCGAGGCTGATTACACTTGCCGAGACCTTGATTATTCCCGATATCACAAAAAACGAATTCAATTATTGTTTTATTATACATTGTTTTATGGAAATATGTGTGAAATGCAAGTAGATTTTATTTGTGCTTCTAAAAGTACAAGGACAAAGGCACCAAGCGGCCGCTTCTTTCGAAACCATTCAAGTGCTCGTGCTCTTTAGCCAAAGGTGTATTACGCATGCGCACTGCGCGAGGTAGAATCTGCACATATAATTGGATAGCAGATTATACCCTAATCATGCTTGTAGGCAAAATCACGTGAATTCTCAAAACAAGCAGGGGGCTCTTGGCCAATCAGAATGCTGATAGTGAGTACAATGTATAATAATATCAATAATTAAATTAAAATAAGAGTAACTGACAACCTGAAATAACCTGAAACCTGCTGTCGATTTTTATCGACCTTTTTTAAATCGAAAATAATCACCTGAAACTAAATCTACCCAAGTTCACAAGTGAAATTGACTTTATGTTCTAACAGAATAGTGACTCCAAAACTACAAATTGGCTGTTTTTAAAAATGAGACTGTAAAAAAAATGAGAATTCTGCCAGGGATGAATAATAATCACGATCCAATAGATGTGGAGTAAGACAGGGCACACCCAGAAACAGTATTTATATTACTTAGTTTGCTTGAATGTAAATTTATCTCCAATGGCCAATGCCAATATTATAGATCCAAGCTCTCAGAAAACAACCTTTCTATACTCACACTATCCAAGTTTTCTGTTTCAGCACAGTAAACAGTTTTATCTTTGTCAGAAGAATCCAAAACTGATACATTGATTATGTTGATGATTTCTTCATTTCCTTCATGGTCTGAGAATTCTTCACCTAGTTCACTGTTAAACTCACAGTAGAACTTTAACGTTTTTCCCTACAACGGGAAGTAAAATAAAAACTGAGATAACAGATGAAGCAGACCATAAGTGCACTTTTTTGGTATTTTGTTTTAGAAGGCTTTTCACTGATACAGTTATGGTTAAAGTGTAACATTGCAAGAGTATAACAGCTGTAATAAAATAATGTTCTTAAAGAAAATAAAATTCAAATCATCTTCTAAATTTATGATAAAAAGGCATAATAAAAAAGAAAAGCTTTTTTACATGCATTTTGTTATTATGCAAAAGTCATCTAATGACAAAATTTCTTTTAAATTGCTCTACCCTCACAAGTGGCCGAAAGAAAACTCGTGAAGAAGAAAAATATTAGCTCAAAGTTCACCTCTTTGGCTTTCCTGATATGCTTGTGATCTATCTTGCACCAATGGCCCCTACGTAAGGTCAAGTATCTGGTTTCATCCTCAACTCTGATTGGTCCATTTAAACTAACTCACACCTTGACAACACCACCCTCCACCGGAGCGAATTAAGTGTCACAGTAGGGCTTCCAAAGGCTATTTTCTGACACCTGTATTGTTCACAACATCTTTCCCTCCAGTGGAGGGTCGAGTTGTCAAGTGACTTCATGCAAATGGACCAAAATAAATTAAAAATTTCTATAGCACTCTTTCCAGATGTGATCAAAAGCACTTTACAAAAATCTCATATAAAATTTACATACAATATTGAATGGAGGAAAAGTAAAAAAAAAATTAATTGATTTGTTAAAAATATTGATTTCTTAAAACTATTTAAGAAAACAACATTCCTAACATCAGCAGGCAGTTTGTTCCAAAGCACAGGGACAGCAGCAGCAAAGGAGCAAGCACCAAGAGTAGGCAGCATTTTCTGCATAAGAGTTAGAAGTGGAGTACTGTTGTTTGAGCAGAGACCATTAAGTAGATTTGGGTTTGACAGTGATAAGTTCACTGATGTAGGGACGAGAAAGACCGTGAATAGCCTTGAAAGTGAGAAGCAGGATCTTGAATTGAATTCGCTTTATGACAGGTAGCCAGTGAAGTTGTCACAGTGCAGGAGTTATGGGGCAGAATTTCCTAAGGTCAAGGAGCAATGTGAGCAGCGATGTTCTGTACTCTCTGTAATTTTGAAATTTGACACTGCGGGAGGCTATACACGAGACTATTGCAGTAGTCCAGCTGACTCGACCTTGACCTTGCATAGTGGCTATTGGCACAAGGTGAGTCACAAGCATATCAGTGAAGCTAAAGAGGTGAACTGTTAGCCAAAATGTTTTATTTTTCACAAGTCTTTCAACTGCTGAAGCACAAGTATGTAGAGTGAAATTTATTGGACTTTAGGGAACTGTTGGTTTTATTGTGATTTGGGACTTTTCCTTTTGGGGAGAGAGCAATTTGTGGAGTGACCAGGCCAGCAGCCATTGTTGGAGTGGACTGCCTTTTCCTTCTTTTCTAAGGAAAGACGATTTCAAACAACTTCACTAAACACCATCAGAGTGGCTTCAAAATCACTACAACAGCTAAGACACATTTGAGGTAGGAAAACTTTATTTCAAATTAGATAGTTATTTACAAAATTTTTTATGATTGGTGACTTTCCCATACAATTCTGTATGTACACAAATTGTCCTATAGATCACTTATGCAGAGTTGAATTTTGAGCTTGGGAAACCTGTGCTGAAAACAGTCCTGTTTTAAAATCAATCTATAATGCATTGTGAACTCAATATGTAGTAGATAAAATATGAGCGGGAGATCTGTATGGGCGTTTACAATGGCCAGCCAATAGGTGAGCCATTGTACATATCCATACAGATCACACACGAATATTTTATCCTACTTGGGAAATGACTATATTAAATTGAATGCAAAGTATTGTTATGGGATTTGTTCATTGGACATGCATGCCAAAATGCCATACATATCAGATGCAAATATTTTCACCTCCTTGCAAAAGGAAAACAATAAATTAAATGCAAAGTAATGTTTTGTGATTCCCTAATTGGACATGGATGCCAAAATGCTGTACGTCCCGCAGGAGATAGTGCATAAGATAATAATAGAAGTATTCAGAATTTTCAGTCACTGCCAAATCCCCAGTACGGCAACAGCTATTTTTCGTCCGCCACAAACTGAAGAGGAAGAAATTTCCTTACTGTCTGAAATTGTACCTAAAAACACCAAGTACAATACAAAATGGGCAGTGAACGTTTTTACTTCCTGGAAGAATATGAGAATGAACAAAAAAGCGCAGTTGAAAACATCTGGAGGCAACAGACTTGAGTCGACCAATGTCAAGGACCTGTTAGTCCCACTCGAGCACATGTCTGCCAACAGTTTCAACTTCTGGCTCTGCAAATTCATTTGTGAAGTTGCGAAGCAAACTGGGGAATGCTACCCTCCTAAGACGCTGTATCTACTTGTTTGCGGCATTAATCGCCATTTGGGAAACGTACAAGGAGAAGAAGGTGTTTAACGTACTGGAGAAAGTGACAGGAGGTAAAACGATACTCTTTGAAGCAACATTTCATCAAAAGTTAATGAATACTAATTAGCTGAGCAGGAGTTTGTATCAAAAGTTCATACTAAAAATAGCAAAGATAGAGCAGGCATTGAGCAAATAAAATAATCGCTGTATCAACGGCATGTTTGTTTTTGCAATCCTTGTGCTTGCGCTGAATTGCATCAGCAAGAGCTCATGCGATAACTGTGTTCAGCCACCTTAATGGCCTACAGTGTAAATACAAAAACTATTTTGGTCAGTACCAATATTTACTGAACCAAGTTGCCAAATTTGCCAAACAATGGCTTTTTTGTCTTTCACTTTCCTGCAATGGGACTGGCTAGTTTAAAAAGCCTTAAAATCTGATTGGTTGTTTTGTTTTACTGTCCCATTCTCATTGGCTGAGAAAAAGATGTGATTTAGAGCAAAAGATGGTGTGATTCATGAATAAATTGCACCACTGAGAGCCAATCACATTGCAAGGATAACCAGTGATTTCAAAATGGATTTAATAATAATGATGACAAGCGCATGCTAGTTTTTAATCAGGTAAACCTGTTGACAGTACTTGACAGTTAATGAAATTGGATTACCTAGAAATAATATTGTTGGGTATAAAGAAAAAAGCCTGCTTCTTAAAAGAGGCATTCCTTCCCCTTCTTCCTCACATTTTTTGCCTACCCACCCCTTCCCTGTTTACGCCTGCAACACAGGCTAAGGGAAAGTATGAAGCTAAACTGGAAATTCCTGGGGGGAGGAGATACAAACAAAACAACAACCCTTAGTGGAGATATGGATATTTTCTGAAACTACACATTGTAAAAAAACGCTTGTATGTGTATAAATTTATTTATTTTGCTCATATTAACACAAAAATAATATTCCTCAGTCATGACCTGATTTTTTTTTCTAAATGCTTGATTCCAAAAATTAATAATTTATTGCTATTAGTGTCTCAAGGAAAATTTCAACAGGTACACAGGTGAATGCCCAGGTGAATGCCCTTGGGCCTCTCAAATTTTCCAAGTCACTAACCCCCACCCCCTTCCCAACCTCTAGGATTGACCATGGCAACTTCTACCCTGGGCTCCTAACTTTTGAAGTTAGGAGCTGAAGGACTCCTTAAAAATTTCTTAGGTAATGGCCTTGGTTTATGTGATGTCATTCAGTCTGACTCTAAATTGGCGGGAAGCAGAAAAACCGCCACTGACTTTGCATCCTTCACAAGGTTGGCAAAATTTAGTTTTTTCCACATGATTATCCCCTTCACTACCTTCAATGCTATCACTATGGAGTATGGAGCATGTTTGGCTCAAAATAATATGCCTTAAGAGCAGCCATAACCCAGCATTGTAGTTAAAAGGCTTTTGGAAGCCATTTGGACAAAATCGCTCAGACAGAATGACATCACAAAAACGTGGCCTGGCTGCTGAGTACTGTTTAAAATAGCGGCAACTACTTTGGTGACTGGCTAAACTTTTATTAGTGTTGACAAAAATTTCACATGTTTTTTGGAATGACCTTCTCCTTTAACAACTCTGTCATAGTAGTAGTTCTAACTTCAGTAGAAGGAATATCACATGTCTCAGGCATCTATCTATGTATCCATCTCTAAAATGGGGACATTAAAAATAATGGACACTAGAAAACAGAAGATAACTCTCAACTTACAGGTTGCTTTGTTATTTCCACAGTGAAATAAGGATATGACACAATCTGATAAAATAAATCATAACAATGCTGTTATAATGAAATCTTTACCATGACATTCCCAAATTTGCAATCAGCCAATTAGAAGCTGTGTTTACCGACCTGATCCATGTATATATAGCAAATCATCACACCTTTTTAGAATGTCTTGGCAGCATATCAGAGAAGCTTTTTTGAGTTCCATGGAGAGACCAAGTGAGACTGATATTATGCCAAAGCATAGCAGAAAAGTATATTTACCATACCCAAATTCCACCAAGTGACTGGGATGAATTCTGGGTCATATCAGGTCAGTGACTTGATATGGCAGGATTCAGGACAGTAAATGCTGATAGCTTCTACATTTCTCAGTCAACCTATTAGCTGGAGTATGGTTGCCATGTTGCAACTTCATTGTCGTTGTGAGAAAAGCAATTTATTGGTTCCTATGGGTTATGGTGCTCCACTTTGTGGACCTTCAGGCTTCCAGACCTCCACTATTAAGTTTGCACTGAGAAGCTTGAAAGGCATGAGGCCCTTCTTACCAAAACTAAAACCAAATGCCAGACAGATTACTATAACTAGAAAAGTATCTCCAGAATTTGGGAATGATAAATATCTTACTTTTTGGTATGCTTTGATAGCATACTTGGCTCATTTGGTCTTGCCATGTTTTTTTGAGCTGGCTACCTCTTGCCAAAATACAACCATGGCTCAACCAAACTCACCTGACGTACTGTGAAGCACATCTAAAAGATATCATTAGTACTCACAGGTCACAGTGACAGGTGATGTCATTCCTACAGAGTTAAATATTATCAACTAACTTGAATCAAAATTTGAAATTGGCATCAAGACACTGAATTGCATTTCTTCCATACACTTTAAATTTCAAAATTTAACAGCTTAATTAGTGCTGACCTTTTAACCCTTGCCATTTGTGGGTCCTTGTCAAGGATAATTTGCGGTCCACTTTTGGTGATTATTTCTGTGGTGTAATCTATTGTGTAATGTCATTTCCCAGTAGCCTTTGGGGCACGGTATTCAGACCTCGTGGTCGACCATGTAATGTTGTATGGCCTGCTGGATTAAAACTGTTGTGTTTCTGTTCTTATCTGCCTGTTTTGCGACCTAATAATATCACAATTCCTAGTCTGATGCTCATATACTTAAGGTATTCTTTGGTCTTTATGAAACAAAACATGCCTTTGTGATGTTCATTCCCTGAACGTACTTAATATGGACACCCAGGTGATACAGACACTTTGTTAAGTCCCTTAAGTGTCTTTATTATATCTCTAAGTTAGTACGCGCGCTGTGATTGGTCAATTTAGCGGGCCGTACTCTCCCACACGGACCACTAAAATTTAAAGTTGTTTGTGTTGCCAAAATGTTGCGGGATTTATTGCCAAAATTTCTTAACTTACTTAGCAAGTAAAGGTTTAAAACTTTCTTTTACTCTAAATTGTGTGCTAAAGCATGGTAACAACTTAAAAACGATTTTAAATTAGCTCGTTTTGCTTTCGACCTGAATAAAAAATTTGAAGCTGTTCCTCATGTATAAAAATCATTCCTGAACTCATTAGACACACAATAGAGATATAATAAATATCTTACTAACCTCGTCTTTTCGGTCCGTACTGTAAGTTATGGATCCTGGTTTTTTTACCCTATGATTTATGACCCGAGCGCTTTACGCTTGGGCCATAAATCGAAGGGGAAAAAAACTCGGTCCATAACTTACGGTACGCACTGTGAACTCGGTTAGTAAAAGGTATGTATTAACTGGGTTCCATCATACAGTTATGTTTTGCTTCTTTAGTTGGTGATAATTTAACTCTCACCTTTCCCATATTTTCATGATCATCTTCTTCATATTGCTGTTCATCTTCTGCATCCTCATGAAGAGTCTCATCTTGGTTTGTGTTCTCATTTAGATCAAATGATACTACAATCCTGACACAGTAGCATTGCAAAAAGTGTCAACGCTGGTAGTCTACATATATGTTTGTCTGATTATTGCTATGTTGCCATTATTGTATTTTAGGGATAGGATTTACATCCTGTCTTCCTCCCAGCCCTTTATGAAATAGGAAAATGTGTATCATGTTTCTGTCTATAGAAATGTGAGTGGAAGTTTGGGAGAACAAAAAATGATGTGGAAACACATGATGATAGGTGAGAGTTTCCACAGCTTTTCTGAGTTCTCCCAAACTTTCATGAGTGTTTCTATGACTAGGTAGAAACAAGGGGGATGTGTTTTCTATTTCTTTCAGAAAATACTGCATTACAAAGGAAAACAGATCAAAATGTAAATTCTCTTTACTTGTACCATCATTACATCAACAGCTTCTGTTAGCTCTGTGTTTCTATTAAGTTACAGAAACATGATTGTTAACCAATCAGCACACATATCTCCTTTAGGCTATTGCAGGTTAACTTGAAAAACACAAGACTCACTAACCTTTCAGCATTGTATTCCCTCTCCAGTTTAACTAGCATCCCATCAGTATTGGACTATTTGTTTAAGAAGATATTTTGTGCAATATTTTTAGGTAAGGTTTTTATAATGTTTCTATGTAATTTACTTCTAAATCACGAGTTGGATGTCAAACAATTTTTCAATGGAGGGAGGTTTTCCAAGATTGAAAAGTACCTTTTCACATAGATCGTGTCATTGTGACGTTACAAACCTGTACTAGTTAATGCTGATCCTAAATATTCCACTAAGTCCTTTTTTCTAAGCAGCACCTTGTGAGTAGTCTAATTTCTCTTTCACTGTTTACCTCTCAACAACAACAGCAACAAAAGAAAATATGACTTACCTGAAACAAATTTGATGGGGGGACTTTGGAAGCTTCTTTTTTCTCATTATCTATTTCTTTCTTGAGAAAATTCATTATCTCGCTGTCAGCTGCAAAATGTATGACATACAGCTGTAAGAGATTTTCATGACATCATAACAGCTTTGTGATTTGGGGTACAAATTACCATAAATCTTCTCTTGTCCCACTTGAGGAAATTTGTGCTGTAAAATCTCTACTGCATAGATCATTGGTAGGGTGTGTGAGCTCGGGAAAAACAAATTAAGTGAACAAATTAAGGGTGCTGTACTACTATTTCTTTCAACTAGCTTCATATTTTCCATAAAAACTTTTGGCTTTTGAGATCCCCATCCCTCAACCCTCAGAATTTCTAATAAACTTCTCCCTAACATTAAACATCGAGGTTAATATTCAGTTAAAGTCAACGTCAAGCTAGATTGCGGATCTGGCATTAGTACAGGTATCAACGCAACTGGGAAGCTATTTTGCACCAATCATAGCTCAAACAAGCACAATTTAAGCTTAATACAGGGACTGTGCAGAGGGAGGGGCTAGCCCCCCTCTCCCCACTTTTTTTGCAAAAATAAGAATAATTTAAGCAAAAAATAAAAGAACACAAAGACAAACACACAGATAGACAGAATTAGAGTGAGGTGTGGGATTGCAGAAAATTAATTCAGCTTTCAAAACAACGAGGCATTATACAATGAGCTCTTTTGTTTTTTAATGAGGTGCAAATGAGATGCAAGGTGTTTTTTGCAATCCCGCACCTTAGAGCAGAATTAAGTGCATTAGTCATTACAATTAGGAAATATTTTTCGCTTTTAACCCTGTGCTAGAAGAGGTAAACGTCTTTTAAATTAACAGCTTCTTTTGCATGCGGACTTCTCAGGAAAATGTTTAGTTTCGTAAATTGATCAGTTTCAATCCAAACTAATAACTGGGTTTAGTTTATAAGACGATTCTCAAACAAGTTGTTAATTAGTTCCAACCTTCATCTTCGGACGATCATGAAGTTATTGTTTCTCCTGTTATGGTGTGTCCTGATTTTATCTCAATCTGATTTTTTTCTGAATCTGTTCTGTCTTAGGCAGATAAAACCCTTGTCAATCTGCATAATTATTCACATCATACTCAGCCTTGTCCAATAATTTCTTATTATAAAGCGATGAGTTCAAGGCAGCTCAAGCAAACTTGCTCAATTTTTGGCTTATTTGTAGTCATTAATGGTTGATATCAGTAGTATAACAGTCTCTGAAGTTTCAATTTACATCTATGTCAACTCTTCTGGATTATCAGAGTCTCCCATATGCAGACCCAATCTCCCGCTCATGAGTCACCAAATCCCCTGGATAAAACAAATTAAAGCACATAAGGGCGCGATCCATTTGACCAAAATTTCTGGAAATTCCGGTACAAAATGAAACAGAACGTTTCTGGAAATTCGTTTCGAAAATTTCGGTTCACCTCTCGAGGTTGTCCTTTTTTCTGGAAATTTGGGAATTCCAGACATGTCCTGTTCTATTTGGCGTTTCTACCCGGTATTAATCTGCCCCAGTTCCTTTAGCCATTAAAAGCTTCAAGATGGCAGCGAGTCTTTCAAGTCGACATTACGTAAAGGTAAGGTAAGGTAAGTCTGCATACGGGCCAAGTGGCCCATCAGGCCGGAGCTTATCCCGGTTTCCTTAGCATTAAGCGACTAGGAGTATTTCCACTCCCCCCTGGATGGGATGCTAGTCCATCGCAGGGTTACCCCCCAGCATTAAATTCGCCGGTACCCATTTATACACCTGGGTGGAGAGAGGCAATGTGAGAGTAAAGTGCCTTGCCCAAGAACACAACACAATGTCCCCGGCCAGGGCTCGAACCCGGACCGCTCGATCCGGAGACGAGCGCACTAACCATGAGGCCACCGCGCCTCCCACTAGAGTCGACATTACACTGGATGGAAAATAATGTGCCACAGTTCGAGCCTGTTCTTGATTGCCTATCCTCCACATTAGGACATGATTTTCTGGCAAATTGTGGACTGCTCGTTCCGAATTTCCTAAGGTTTATTTCGCTCTGTTTGCATACTTCCCGGGCATACTTTCCCATGAGAAAAGTTCGCAAGTTGCTCTTTATATCACGCGAAAATGGTGTGTGAGTCGGTCAGGTAAACATCAAGAATTTTGAATATGTGTTAAATTTCTTTCCATGAAGCAGCTTACGGTGCTTAAAAAAGCCACTTCTCCATGATCCTTCAACATTTTGTCAAGTAAAATGTGCTCAAGCGGGAATGGAACGAGATCGGTCTGGCGAAGTAGAAAATACTGTTCCATTTGACATATGAAAATTTCGGAAAGTCAAACTGGAAATTTTGGTTAAATGGATCGCGCCCAAAATGTATCCTTCTGACATATTTTGGCTGATATTAGGAATTTTTTGGGCAATTTTTTTTCAATATTTGAAAAATTTTTAAGATTTAATTGGAAGATCCCTATGCTTTTTAGGTAAAAAAAGTAAAATTGGCGATCTCCCGAAATTTGATTCGCTTAGGTTGGCATCTCTGAATTTAGTGATGGTGAATTTGGAGCCCAGAGAGCAACATCACTGAAGATGTGGAAAAAAATTAATAGATTTATCTTCATAAAACCATTGTCTGTCACTTAAAAGAAATTAAATAAAAATTCCTAAGCATGCCCCCCCCCCAAATTTCGTCTACGAGTTCGAGTTCTTATTTAGCCTCTCCCCCACTCAGAAACTTGATGCGAGGTGCTACGTATAGTCGGTCGAAACTAAACACCACCACATTTATTCCTAAAATGCAGTACTTTAGTACCTACCTTGTGTGTATTTATGTAGTTCACACGAACATACTTTTGAACAAGCGCATGAAATGGTTTGTTTTAGATTTTGCGAGGCACCACGTGTGGTGGCTGCAAATACAGATCGAGACCTACAAGGCACTAACTGGTTATTAGTTACATGTCTGCTACACAGCACTCGTATAGACCGTGCTACAAACAGTCTTGCTAGCCCTCCAACAGTCAACATCTAAATATCCTAGGTAAAAGGAACTTTTTCGGTGACAAGAGAAGAGTGGTATCCTCGGACTGTGAATTCCAGAAAAGGCTCGGCAGCATGGTTCATATCTTGCTGGGCAGCCGAGCCTTCAATATTAGCGATCCCCAACCTCATTCCCAGGGTCTCTCGATTGAATCCATATCCGGACTCACACACAAATAATTGGACAATCGAACTAAATCGAACAAGTCCCTTCCTCGGGGTTTTTAGTTCTTTCGTCCCTTTTTCGAGACCAGAATCTATTGATCCCAGACGTCCTTTGAAATGGCTTTTTTCACGTAATTTCACGCACCGTTGGTTTCACGTGATTCAAAAAAAGTGATCACACGATCATAGGTATTTTCTTTGCTCGGATGACCAAAGTGGGCAGCCCATTTGACCACATTTCCTAATTCCTAGTTCCTCAAAAGATCGTAGTTCGAAGCAAATCTTATCCACTCGATGGATTTTGCATCTGTTGAACTTTTCTTTGTAACATATCTTGGATTACATCTTGTTAGGAAGTAGGGCGAGCTTTCCAAGCCAGTGGAGCAAAACTGTGGAATAGCATCCCTTTAGACATTCGCAAGAAATACTCCATAAAGTATTTCTTAGCCAAAATTCTTAGGTTAGTTTTTAGTTGTGCATGTCATGATTTATATTTTTTTAAAAAAAAATTCGTAACTCTTAAATTTTAGCTGTTTTCTATTTTTGTAATTTTTGCTTGCTTGCTTGCTTGCTTACTTACTGGAAATATCTACTGTACAAATGGCTTTTTTCACGCCATTTCACGCACCGTTTAAACCCCGTTTCTTCGCTCTTTGCTCCACGGAAACGCTTGCTACGCAGGCTAGGGACACATCGATTTTTTTCCATCGCAACTTACTAACTTGCGATCGCAACTTAATAACGTGTGATCGCAATTTACCGCCTTGGTCAGTAAGGTCAGTAAGGTGGCTGTCCTCGGGTAGTGCGAGGTGATTGTGAAACTGAAAACATACATATCGCAGCGGCCCAGCGATTTCTTCGATGTCACTGTCACAGCTAATCTGTAGTCAACCAAAGGATTGAGGCTTGGTGGGCCTTCCTCAGGAAAAGTAACACAACTGGTGATTTCGTTTTTTCAAAGATTTAACTGCCTTAGGGCATTTTAACAATAGCAATGTCATCCACGTTGAGTGCTTAAGGTTTTGCTTCATGAGTTTAATTCAAGAGGAGTTGCATAGAGTGCCACAGCACTGGCATTTGCATAAAATAAGGCCGTCGAATGGGGAGACACCTGCCGGGAGACCTGATGTTTAGCTTTTCCTCCCAGAAGAGTCGAACACCGCACATTACAAAATTGCCGCCATTGGGTTATTGTTTGAGGGGCCTACCTCCAGTCACAATATGCGACGACTGTAGCCGTCAGTAGCAGCGTGAATGCAAAACCCGTAGGGCTTTAGCGTGTCATAGCCACCGATATGCTATATAAACATGATTAGGGCCTCGTACCACGTACCTCCTCCTTCTAGG
>CM042753.1:936410-949815 GCA_022496165.2 Catalaphyllia jardinei | reverse complement strand
TCCTTCTAGGGCTTTAGCTTGTCATAGCCATCTATATGCCATATAAAATTAGGGCCTGGTACCACCTACCTCCTATTTCTAAATTGTTTCCTTGATCGTAACTCAACGCCATCAGGATCTAAGTTCTTCACTATCCGCCGGACTGTGTCTCGATCAATCACAATCCCGTGGTCCCTTAGTAGACGCTGCTGCATTTGTCGATAGCCAACGCAACTTCCACTACTCTGCAACTCTTGGTCTACTACACTTATTCCTTACGGTTGGCAGAGAGTGCCCAGCCATCTAAAACTTTCAGCGAAACGAAGAAAGTGGTCAGAAAGAAACGCTCACCGTTACCAACCATCTTTGTCCACTGATCTCCAACCATCTTTGTCCACTGACTTTTTTTCTTTCTCCTTGACCTGTTAAGAATCTCTTGTGTGACTGGCTTAGTTATAACCTTTAATATAATTATCACTCCTATTATTTATCATTTATTTTTATTTGCTCGTTAATGTATTTATTTAATTGTGCGTGTGTATGAGTGTGTGTGTTAGAGAGCTTATGCAGTGTCAGTTTAGATAGCCCGCCTAGAATAGCTTTGCTAACTGCGGGCTACAAAGGCCTTTTTTCTGTAATGTCAAGATAAAGTCAATGTTGTTGTTGTTGTTGATCAAGAGTCAACCCGCATGTCCAAAACACATGACTTGTAATTAACCTTGCTTAAAGTTCGATCGCTATTTTTGAAAGTTGCGATCGCAAGTTATTAAGCTGCGATGGCAAGTTAGTAAGTTGCGTCGCAAGTTATAAAGTTGCGATCGCAAATTAGTGAGTAGCCATCGCAAGTTAGTAAGTTGCGATGGCAAGTTAGTAAGTTGCAATAAATATTGCGATCGCAAGTTAGTAAGTAGCGATTGCAAGTTAGTAAGCTGCGATGGAAAAAATCGATGTGTCCCTTATGAGCCACTGATTCACGTGATTCAATTGTAGACAAACTGTGAAGCGACTTTCCCGAAGGCAGAGATTCACTCATCACACAAATTCACGATCATGAGAATGAATCACGTGAATGAAACCAACGATGCGTGAAGTCTTGGATCAATATAGAAACACAATTTTTGTTCATCGATCGAATTTACTCATATCAAACGCAATCCATTAGGATTGTGTTCGATTAAGTTCGGCTTCCGAACGTAATCGAACACATTTTAATGGATTGAGTGCGGCTCACTTTGATTTCTTCGATTGATATATTGTTTGGCTGAAAATGGGGAGCAGGCAATACACAATAAAATACTGAAGGAGCTTTACTCCTGGTGTCTCAGACTCACACCACACCTCCAAAAAAGTGAGGTTATGTTATTATCTAAAACCAATGCTGTGGGGCCAACCCCACCCGTTACCATCGGGGGTTGCCATGTCGAAATAGTGAACAAATCGAGGCTACTCGGTGTAACTTTGGATGATAGGCTAACATGGACACCACACCTATCCGAAATGAAAAAGAGCTTTGCAAATAAACTCAATCTACTAAAAAATCGAGGTTTCTACTTAAGAGCGTTTTGGAACAATTCTACTTTAGTGTTATTTTGCCTTCCGTCACTTACGGCCTTGTGACATGGGCATACTGCCGCAACTCTGAGCTATTTAGGTCAATTGACAAACTCTACGGCCGAGCCGCGAAGTTAATCCATAACTTAAGAAATGACACTTCTTATGAAGATGCACTAAAGTCAGCCAAATGGGATTCTTTAACTTACATTTATAAGATCAAACTGTTCAAGTTGATGTATAATGCTTATAATGACAGACTACCTGTACCACTAAATGTCATCATTTTTACCAAGAGAAACACCGAGTACTCGTTAAGAGGATCAGAAAATATTGCTATTCCTAGGTTTCGATCTCGATATTTAGAACAATCTGTTAGTTGCAGGGGTGCCATCCTCTGGAATGCAATTGCATCCAGGCATCCGGACGTAACTCATGCTGAACCTCGGACTTTAGACTCTAGACTGAGTAAGATAAAAAGTATTAAGAGATTGCCATTTCAAAGTAACATCTGCCTCAACTGCTAATTTCAGTTATGGTGATTTTATATATTTTTAGGATTTTTAGCATTTAGACTTAAAGTTATTTTCAACAATTTAAATTTATTGTAAACTTATTACTTTATTAGGAGTAATTGTTGTTAGATTTGGATGCACGACCCCATAAGCATTAGCTTTAAACATTATCGTGCTCAAATAAAGTGGATGATGATGATGATGATGATGATGATTGAGTTCCATTGGTTCGGAAATCGAACCCGCTCAAAGTTCGGTGTTCGATTTGGTTCTGTTGCCGAACTCAGTCGAACTCCATCCATGGATTGAATTGACTATTAAGCTGGTTATTGTTAGCAAAATTTGCCTTACATTTTTTTCATTTCAATTTTGTTTCATTTTCAGTTTTTACGTGTTTTGAGCTTTTTTCTTCTTTCTTTCTTTCTTTTTCTTTTTTGAAAATTGAAACTATTTTTCTCACAATTGTCATAATTATTTGATGTTCTGAGATGCTCCAGAATGTTCCATGTTCCTGGTTTTATCGATGGCCCTGTAGAGTGCCTTTCCTTCCTAATAATTTTATTATGTACTGTGTTGGTACTGTGGCTAAATGATCGAACACCGCTTTTACTTATTTCAAGAGCAGTAAGTATGCTTAGATTTGTTTTGTATCGCTGTTCTTTGTTCTGAATTATTCCCCGAGTCCAGCCCAAATTTTTCATCTTACATAATCAATGCAATTGCCTATCAATACCGGCTTTGACGTCACAGGCCCGAGAAACCGCCAGCGGAGTCTTTCAGGGCGCCATCTTATATCGAAGAGTGTTAGCCAGTAGAATCTTTAACCATCGAACCTGCCATCCACTCTCTGACGAAATAGTTCTGGCTATATTAGTTAAATTAAACGTAGAAGAAACTCTGTAGGTTATGGCCGATGGTGAAAAGCTCAATGTTGACAGCATTATAGCTCGGCTTTTGGAAGGTTGGTTTCTTCGATTTAGAGGGATACGGTATTCAAACCTAAAATTTGTACGATTTTGAAATTATCTCTTGCCTTTCAGTTCGAGGCTCAAGACCAGGAAAGAATGTGCAACTTACAGAGGCAGAAATTAGAGGGCTATGTTTAAAATCGCGAGAAATTTTTTTAAGCCAACCGATCCTTCTGGAACTGGAAGCTCCGCTCAAAATCTGCGGTGAGTAAACCCTATGTCGTTGATGTAATTTTTTACGCCCCAACTTTGTTCGATTTAAAGATAATTTAACGTTAATTGCTCATTTCTTGCAGGCGACATTCATGGACAATACTATGATCTTCTCAGATTATTCGAGTATGGCGGTTTTCCACCAGAATCGAACTACCTGTTCTTGGGAGATTATGTAGATCGAGGAAAACAGTCACTGGAGACGATATGCTTGCTTTTAGCTTATAAAATCAAGTATCCAGAAAACTTCTTCCTTTTACGAGGGAATCACGAGTGTGCTAGTATTAACCGAATTTACGGTTTTTATGACGAATGTAAGTAAAGAGTTTCAAATTGTCAAATGGGCTGTGTTTCTTTCCTCGTTAATTTTACACCTAGGCCTTTTCAAGTTGCTGCAGATTCAAACTCGTAGTCGTTACAAACACATTAAGTTGCTAAAATGCCAAACCTTTGCCTGGAGCATGTATTTCTTTTATTTATAATGTATTTTTTTGTTTGTTAATCTATCAAGGTAAAAGAAGGTACAATATAAAGTTATGGAAAACATTCACCGACTGCTTCAACTGTCTTCCTGTAGCAGCTATCTTGGACGAGAAAATATTTTGCTGCCATGGAGGTAAGGAGATTCTGCTAACGCTAATAAGCTTAACTGAACAACTAATAAAGAATGAAAATGGTTCTTGTTGTTTGTTTGAAGAATACTTCAAATTGATAGCGTGCGAGCTCGGGTGTAATGGTGAAAATTGGATTTCGGAACTTTCCTGTTGATACGTTTCATAGGTTTGTCGCCTGATTTGCAGTCCATGGAACAGATACGCCGAATTATGCGGCCCACGGATGTTCCTGACCAAGGTAAAGCCAAATAAGATATGACATTACCAGCGTTGTGTTAAGGTGAACGTTTGTGAAGTCCCCGTATCCTTATAGTTTGATATTTTAAAGATTAAGCTTCTTTGTCAGTGGTTTTGAACGGAAAGACAGATAAATTCAGGTAATTGTTTCATTATGTGCACGGAGTTCAACCGTGAAATTAAGGACTTGTAATTTACATTCACGTGAAATTTTGGGATAGTAGATGAGAAATATAGATGTCAAAGGGACACTGTAGTTTTGTAATTGTCTTCAAGAGTACAGTATGTTGCGATTCAACTTTACTGTCTTAAATCCGTTTAAATTATTAATGTGCAAGTTGATTCGGTGAAGGTATCTTTTGCCTAAAGTTTACTGTAGGAAAAAAAACAAGAAATAAAGTTTCGGTAGCTCCTTGAAAAGAAATGTAAAAGGCAAAGTAACTATGAGCATAGTTCTACTTCAGGTGAAAGTGATGTCGATTCGTATGTTTATTTGTTTTATCGTTTCCTGTGTCCAGTTCAAAATTAAGCAATAGAAAACGTTTTCCGTGTTTGCATAGCCTGATATAAACTCGAGAGGGGTTGGGAGACCTTGAGACAGTTATGCAAACCCGAGACGAAGTCAAGGGTTAGCATAACTGCCAAGAATTCTCCCAACCCCTCAAGTGTTTATATCAGGCTATGCAAACACAGGAAAAACGTTTTCTATTGCTTTTATAAAATATTTTTCAAAATTAATTTGACAAATGAAGGGAAATTTTGTTTATAACTTCTTGGTCCAAAAAGATTTTCTCAATACACGCTCTAGACAATCATCTTTCCTACGAACCAGTCAAAACACGCATATGATATAACGCACAAACCAAGGAAAGTTCGCGCCAAATTCGCCAGCTAGCAAGCGCTGTCAGCTTTGAATCCTATATCTTTGGGAGAAATGCCTAAAGTTCGGTGAAAACAGAAGACATATTCAAAAGATTTACGACTCTGTAAGTAAAGAACTTCAAGATGAAATCACTGTGCTTGATCGCTCTTGAAAGTAACGCAAACTTAACCGATTTGGCGACCCGAGAAGATGGTGGAGAAGTTGAATCGCTCATCGTGCCCTGGGAAGTTTTGCTGGTTTGGGATCACTGCACAAGCAGGCAAGGTTGAGTTTATGCAGTTAAGTCGAAAGGCATTAAATCCATCATTCTGGTGAGCTGTCTGGTACATTTTTCCAAGTTTTAATGGTAATTTTTTGAACATTTGACAGCCAAAACATGGCAACGGATCGGCCATGTAAAATTTGATTTGAACCAAGAGACCTTTGAACAGATTTCGCATTCACAGCCCGTAGCATATAGTTCGGGGTTTTTTTATTGTTCCTCCTTTTAAAAAAATAGAATGTGATTTTGAGAATTTTATTGTAGTAATTAAATGCAAAAATTACCTTGAAAAACATTTACTGCATATTTTGTTGCATAATATTTTGTTGTCTTCACTTGAGCTCCCTCGACAAGGTTGTCTAGCTCACTAACATCGAGGCATGGAAAGCGTTGTTGTACTTCTTTCTTTTGCTTTCTTTCCACGGGTCAGGAAAAGAGATGGTCAATCTCCAAATCAAAACGTAGAAAAGTTTTCTTCATCTGAATATCTTAATATTTCTGCTTGAGTCAGACTAGCGGCTTTGAAATGGTTTCAAATTGTGCCAGGGAAACACGGAAAACGTTGCCTTGACAACTGTGTCTGAGTACTCTCATCTAAACACACCTGTCGACCAATGAGAATGCGCGTACTGTCTTAAATATTTTATAATTGAAAGGCTGCAGGCAAGAACATCCCCTAGATTTTTTGGCCATTTTCAAAGTGCTCAAAAATAGATGAATTTTGACATGTGGGCTTCGTTTTACCTGAGAAACATTCCTCTGAAGGTTTGTTTCGCAGGGTCTGTCTTCGTTGTCTAGAAATAACGTATGCAAAACTGACTCGGTTTTCCAAGCGGCATCTATTGTTAAACGAAAAACAAAAGAAACCTTTTGTTTGGCTAAAGTATGACTGATTTCTCACTGTTGTTTCGTTGGCTCAAGTGGATAAGCGCTGAACGAAGCTGATTCGAATTTGTTTTGTCGTGACGCGGGTTTGAGTCGATACGAGGTCAATCAATTTTTTTTTCCGCTTTGTTTCTCTACTTCTTTCATCATCATCGTCATTTATTTGCCTTTTAAGTATTAAAAAATTAAAAAAAATACAGCGCGTAGGTTGTAAGGCGAGGAGACCTCGGGAAACCACCAGGCTTATAAGAGAGGCCACCTCGACATCACAATATTAAATAAGATAGAGGCTGCGAAGGAGTGCGGCAGAAACTAACTCAGAAACTATTTTAATAAAAATAAAAATTCTAGCACTTTGTTCTTAAAGGTAGAAAAGCTTGACAAATTGGTAATTGACGAAGGAAGAGAGTTCCAGACCCTAGGTCCTTGGTAGAGGATTGTGAATTTCTTGATGTTCGTTCGACAGGAATGCGCGCGATAATTACCGGCTGTTCTTGTGTCATATCTATGGACTGACTGGACTTTTCAAAAACCAACATGTCTATCGTAATTGAATTGCCATTTTTACTTGCTAGGATCTGGTATTGATATGTTTTTAGCTGGAATTGTGACGTATGCTTTCCGCGCGCAAAGCAGTAATTTACCACAAATTCAGAGCTTACCTGTTCCTTAAGCATAGTTTGCTCGTTATTTCCACTGATATTCAACGCTTGTTCGAGGAATATTTGTGCCTGCCTGGTAGGAGATTTGGCATCATTAAGCCTTTGACCCTCGATGAGTCACCAGCATGCCTCAAAGAACCGAGGTGTGTTTTTGTTCCGAGATTATGGCTTAACTTAGCCATTGATCGAAGCGCAAGTGAGCCAGGCGGTAGAGTCTAGAAACGCTTCTTCTTCCAAAGCAAAGCATTTGTCGTGGACTTAGGGCTCATTTGCTAAACTTCGGCGTGTGTCAGTTTTGGAAATTAGAACTGCTTTCTAGACTCTTATTATTTTCTTGAAATCAGCCATCTAGCATCCTTCGCTGCCAAAATTTCTGGGATATCCCATAATAATCTTTCATACGTAAAGCAAGAGCCGTGACTATTGTGTGTGTGTGTGTGTGTGACATAAAACGTGACTCAAACACGGTCAGGAACTGGTGAGAAAGGCGGCCAGGCAGCAAAGTCCTTGAATTTGACCTGTGTTAGGTGAAAAGTTAATTTAAACAGATTCAAAGCCGTTTCTATGGGCCAAAAAAGAACGCAGGTCGGTTAAATTGGCAAGTAAGCGTTCCGTGAGTGTGTATGGTGGATTTTCAAGCAGATGATTACTTTGAATTGTGATAGGATCGAGCCCGCCGCAAAGAAAAAAAGACAAAGAATGCCTGATCGCAGGTTAGGAAGAAGAAAACTTCAGCTCAAATGTAAGTTTTGCTTTGTATTTCAGCGTTCTTTTGCTGATAAATTTTCCGTTTCATGCGCTCTTTTTCGGCATGAGCAGCGTGTTACCTTAAGGCTTCCTCTTTCTGTGTTGTCAGAACTAATCATTTCACGGAACAAGCAGTTGTACCCCCAAAAAAGTAATTTCTCGTAGAACCATTCAACTCGATCACTAACGTAGCCGATTTGCAAAAACTTTCAACCTCTCTTTCTCTGGGCACTGCCCATTGACTTGATTTAGGTACCGATTCATGCAATAGATTTCAAAAGTTGAGATTGTTTTCCCTGGCCAAACACTACGCTAACCCTAGTGTGGCCTGACCTTAACTCTAACTTACCGTATTTATTCGCCTATAAGCCGATCGATTTTTTCACAAAATTAAACTGGGAACCAGTGAAATTTCTACAAGAAAGGGGGTTCGGCTTGTAGCCGAATGCTTTTGCCAAAAAAATTTCTCTAATGCTGCATGAGCTTCAACTGAATGTTTTTATTCGGCTATAAGCCGAGCGATTATCAACAGACACAAATTACTGGTTAAGTTCGTGTACAAAAATCATTGCTGTTGGTCATAAACTTTTATTCAAGTGGTGGCTCCTAAAGGAGCTGTTTTGTTTTTTGACTTCACGAATGAAGTTTTCAGTCGTCGTCTCCTTCGCTGTCAGTTTCAAATTCATCCTCCATCGCCATATCATCGTCAGCGAGTTTGGAAACTGACCAATCACAAGCGGTCGTTCCCACGGCTTTGGTAAACATGGCAACTCAATCGAATAGTGACAGAAATTAGCTGGGTTTGGGTTAAAACGATGAACTTACCCTGGCTTCTTTGCTCTGAAAACCACTCCAGAAGTGTTTGATCTAATTCAGGATACTTCGGCGTATAGCAGCCCATCGTTTTTCGTTTTGCTGACATTTTCAGCTCGCCATTGAAGAGGTTTGCTTGATCTTTTCGCCAGCGACAAACCATGGATTCACTGATCCCGTATTCTCTGGCGATCTCGGAGTTGTTCTCAACGGCCTCTGCTTCAGCCACAATTTTTAATTTGAAGGCCAAGTTGTACGAAGAACGACGAGCTTTTGGCATGATGATCGTTTACGGATAACTTTGAAAGAGCGTGTGATTGTTCGAGACAGGATTCTGAACTCAGGTGATGTTTAGTCGTACACGCGGTTCTATTTATATTCTTCTGAAATGTCAAATCGGATCACATTAAATTCATCTTACCTGTGATTTGTAGTTATTTTCAATTAAACGACCAATAACAGTCATTACTTGTAAATGTGTTATAATGAATATATGAATACCGGTAAATGAATGTTCATTTCACAGTGTCATGCGTGTTTCCCGAGAGGGACGCTTCTTTTGTTTTATGGTTTGTTACGT
The DNA here is from genome assembly GCA_022496165.2 of Catalaphyllia jardinei. NCBI lineage: Eukaryota > Metazoa > Cnidaria > Anthozoa > Scleractinia > Caryophylliidae > Catalaphyllia > Catalaphyllia jardinei. Next base: position 940,906 of record CM042753.1, on the reverse strand, counting down.
GGAAAAGAAATTTGCGATCTCGGCTTATAGCTAGATGTTTTGGGTTTCCTCTTCATAATTTTCTAACATGTTCTGATAGCCAAAAGTTTAGGGTCTCGGCTTATAGGCGAATAAATACGGTAATCCAAAGTGCTAGCGCTAACACTAAGGGCTAGTGCTAACCCTAAGCAATAAACCTGACCCTGAGCGCTAGCTCTAACTCAAAAGCAATAACAAAAACACTGATTGTTAACCCTAACCTCGACCCGTAACCCTGACCCCAAACGCTAGCCCCTAACCTTGTTCCGTAAACCTAACCTTCAAGGCTAACCCTAGTTTCAAGCGGTTACCCTAACCCTAACCCTAACCCTCTAATAAAACTGGGAACTCTTAACCCTAGGAGTTAAAGTCAGCATTTGAAAAAACTTAAAACAAAAACAACGCTAATAGTATTGTGTAACAAAGCAGTTCCAAAAGACGTGGACTGTGACATGCAAGTGTTTTTGCATACTTTATTTCTGGAATATGCAACAGAAACGAGGGGAAATAAGTGCAAGGCAGTTTTCTACAGGTATAAACAAGTCAGCATGCAACGTTTGGAGCGGTTTTGGCCACTTTCGATTTTTGGAAAAAATCTAGGGGACGTTCTTGCCCCCAGCCTTTCAGTTAATGTTTGTGTCATAGTTGTGTCAAATTTGTAAGCAATTGTTAGCGCTGCTGACTGAGTCTTCAAAAACGAATGCAGTCTTATGCTCTCATGCGGAAATGTCAGTTAAGTCTTATGTATATTTAAAAGTTCCTATTGAGGAAGAATATTGCGTGAATCATAAGTCTGGTAATAATTCACCCTGTGTTCCCTTTATGCCTTGTTCAAGAACCTTCCAACAGCGTAAAGGCAGTCCAACTTTTTGTTTCCTAGATTCAATTCTGTATTTTATGGAAAACACTCTCATAGATATCTTGGACCCTTTTATGGAACAAGCTAGATAAAAACATCACTGAAACGAGCAGCCTATCTAGGTTTAAGTTACATATTAGATGTAAGAATCTTACTGATCTCAGACCTCTCAACCTCAAAACACCGAAAATCTAGAGACTGATCCAAAAAAATCTGGAGATTTCAGTAAAAATCTGGAGATTGATCAACTGGCAGACAAAACCAAGTAAACACAGGTTCTAATTAAGAGAGTGTTTTTTCTTGCTTATAATTTGTTTGAAACTGAGCCTCTCTCTTGATTGTCGGATAAATATTCATTAGGTTCATCCGCAATTTCTGCAATTTTGAAAACGTGATTAAAATGTGAGAGACTGGTAATGATGACATAATTTGGCACAAGTGCTATATGTGGTCATAGACGACAGTCTGTCATGGACTGAACAGCTGGGTAACAGTTTGTTAAGTTTAACTATGGATTTGCACAGAATTGGTGCAAGATACTCTCCTAAGCAAGCCAAAAATGAAATTATACAACAAAAAAATTTATTCTGTCAGCTTGCGCCTCTATTTATCGTGAGATTTGTCTGTCTTGTTGTGAGCCCATGAGATTGAACTGAAAACTGTGAGTCTCACTACAAAAACGTAAGAGTTGAGAGGTCTGTGATCTGATAAATGGGAACAATTGCTTCAAGTGCATTGGTGTGCCTGTGTTCGTAGAATTACTTTGATTATTTTAGTATATTGTAAATGTATATATAACTTATAGTTCATATTTTATCTAGTATTCATAATAGTATTGAATATTCATTTTATCTTTATGTTGTGTCTCTAATTAGCATCAGCTAAATACATTGACACATGAATAAAGTTCTTACTACTATTATTATTTCAGTGTGGGATATAGATCGATTGAAGCCTTTAAGTGCTACTCTGGTTCTATATTGACTCCACAGTAGCACTTAAAGGCTTCAATCGATCTATTTCCCACACCATTATGACATGCTACTAAAGGACACATTCAAATTATTTCAGTGTGATGCTGATCAGTGGGTTCACACTGATCAGGATCAAAATAGCTCTTTCATATAATAGGGTTGCAATTCTACTTGGAATAAATGAACACTTCATTTTTTCAAAATTTCATTTAAACTGATTATATTGGTTCATATCAACACGAGCATTGTTGTCGTATATTTATCTGTAGAGCATCCCCCTCTTAGTAACATGAAATCAAAAGCTTGGAAACTCTGGTTTATTGATGTTAGGTGTGGAATGTCAAGTCTTGGATTATTGCGTTCGATGAAGTGGAACGCAATCCTAATTTTGGGCTGTGACTTTGCAGAGTTGGTTTCCCTGTGTAAGGTTATACTCTGGAAAACCCACATTCCTGTAAGGACACAAAAATGGCCACCCCTCTTAATTTTTACAGGGGCATGTTGTGGAATAGTTATTAACTATGATCACGGCAAGTAAACTGGTACCTTAACTGAGACATGTGATGATACATGTGCATGTGACGAACATGTGAGCAAGTGAGCAGGCCATGTAGACTTTGGACTTTCTTTCCTTGTGCGTAGTGTTCGATACTTTTGCCATGGAATTTTGAGGCTAGGTAGTATTATATGCCAATAGTATGATGTTAGTTAAACGTTTGTTGGGGCTCACAAGGAGCAGCCTAAGTTGTTTATTTTACATGTTCACGAACACGATTACCAAGGCTTTGTTTGGGATGTTAACTGTGGAAACAGTTGTATTAAATTCCCGGGCTGTATTTGAATACGTTTGTTGATTTAGTTCCAATTTGCAACAGAAAAGGTCAGTCGTGTCCGGTCGAATATGGAAATGTAAATACTGTGTACTTTGTTAATTAGGCCAGGGGAAATACTCAGATCAGTTGCACGGAGTTTGTTTACGATGAACAAGCACTTGATTGCAAATGTTTACTTATATTTGAGCTTCCTGCTTAGAATAATGTTCATAAAAAATAAACTTTTACAAATTAGCTTTTGCGCTTAAACATTACAAGTCAATGTGAGAATGTTTAGCACGAAATCTGTAGGACGGTATAAAAATGTTTGTCCTATAGATCGTTTTCACTGTCACGCAATAAAAAACAATCAAAAACTATCCAGTGCAAAAAGCTATGAAATTGTGATGTTATAGAAGATAAAGAAATAAGACACTTGTCCAGGTGTTAGGCCTGTGCGTTTCCCCAAACTTCAGATATTCATCGAAATATTTCGCAGAAATTTTCAGAGCCTAGTATGAAAACGCCATATTGGTGCAATATGGTGGCTGGAAAATAGTGTAAACATCTGGAACTTACTTTGGCTATCTAGGCGACTGATTATCAGTACTGAAAAAGCAAGCAATTACATAAGCACTTTTCCTAATGCTCTAACTTCTGAAAGGGATCAAAATCATGAGATAAGTATATATTTTTCAACAAACTCAATTGTAGGGTTGTGTCACGCACCTACATAATCCGGAAATTCAAAATGATCTGGTTTCCAAATGAAGCACGCTATTAAGCTGTAAAATTGTAAACAGATGTAGATATGCCGCCTCTTATGCCTGATGAGGATAAAAACTTTGTGGATCTTTAGTTTTAAATCTTAGAAAGTGATGACGTCACGTGAAAACAATCTATTAAACTTGTGAGTCTATGGAAATGGGCGCCATCATGCAACATAGTTTGTACCGGACCTCTTCAGTCAGAATGGCATGGACTTTGTCATTGAAATATCTTTCTGTAAAAGCCTGGTTGTTGATGAAAAATAGTTGGTTTTTAGAGGTCACAAGTCAGCTAGGGAAATCATTTAAGGTATCTGTGTAAAAGTTAATACGGCGTCAAACGCTACTAGTTATAATATAACTGGATTAGCTGCTAAAATGTTGTTTTTGAACAATGTGCAAAGTTGTTGGCATTCATGAAATTTACAGGTACACAATCTTTAGCACAATAATTGAATGTTGTTTTTTTATAGGATTACTCTGTGACTTGCTGTGGTCAGATCCTGATAAAGATGTCCAGGGATGGGGAGAAAATGACAGGGGGGTGTCCTTTACCTTTGGCCCAGATATTGTGTCTAAATTTCTTGCCAAACACGACCTGGATCTTATCTGTAGAGCTCATCAGGTAAATATTTCTACTGTTTATGTTGGGATAATACTTGTTTTTTAGTGTATCTAGTCACATGTGAGGCTGTGATTGAAAGTGTCATGTGATGCTGATGGCAGCTTTGTTGTTTTACAAGATAGTTTTGTTCACTCAGAGACCATGTAGCACGTCTTTGAGTGGGGGGACTAAAGAAGAAAGTCTGGAGGAAATTCTTTTTGGGGGTGCATGCTTAGGAATTTTTTGTTTAATTTCTCAAAAGTGAATGCTTTTATGTCTGTTATTAATACTACTGATAACAAACCTTTAATTACTGTTAATTACTATAAATAAGCCAGAAATCCAACCATTTTGCTTGAGCTGCCTTAAATTCAATGCTGTTTAATTAGCAATAGCCCTTTTTACAGTTCCCGGTGCCATATTGGATTAGTAACCGCGCAAACACGATAGCGAGGCTGCCGG
>CM042753.1:918838-931410 GCA_022496165.2 Catalaphyllia jardinei | reverse complement strand
TACATCATAGGCGCTATTATTGCAATCAAAAGCCGCACAATACTTTCCTCTTCTTTTTCGAGGGACGGAGGATGTTTCCCCGACGCTTAAGCTTTCATTCATTTCACCAAAGACTCGACAAACTAACAAAACGCTTGAGAACACTAGCAAACTTCTATACACCAGAATCGGGTCACCGGCTGCCTCGCTATCGTGTTTGCGCGGTTACTAATCCAATATGGCGCTGGGAACTGTAAAAAGGGCTATTATGGTACAAGGCTGAGTATTATATTAAACAATTGCCTCCATTCGTCGCAAAAATATGCTAGGATATTTGTCCGCAGACATCATTTGTTTTGAGAAGCGAGCAGTTTTCCGAGAGTGTACCTCGAGCGAAAAGATGTGATGGTTTATAAGAAGAATTATACAGATAGAAGAGGCTGTTATCCGTCGAAGCTGAAGACTTGAGGCAGATAACACCTCCTGAGATCTACATATCTTCATATCATACGAAAGCCAAGTTCAATAATTGTTTAATTATTCATTCAAAATATTTCCATGGCTCTGAAATTTAACAAAGTAGTAACTGGAAATAATAAGTGAATGATATTAAAGTTACTGTACATCATTTACTTGAAAAGTGCCAAAACTATTTCACATGAGAATGTGTCTGGAATTCATAAATTTTATTTATAAATGATTCAATTAGAACGGGTATCAATAATAAGAACCCAGCAATTCTCATATTTTTCTTTGTAACCGAAAGAACCCACTAAATGCAGCACATGCATTAACAGGGCTCGAAATTAACTTTTTGGTGTACTGGTCCACTGCCCAGTGCATTGAGATTTTCACTGGATAAAATGCAAGTTGTACTGGCCAGGTGCTGAAGCAACTCAAATAATAACCGTAAATAAAACAAATGTAAAGTAACGGTTGAACAGCTTGCCCTTTCCCTTATGAGTCAATCTATGAACTCTGGTTGTTTCAGAGCTGTACAACAACCAGTTGGTTCATAAACCCTGGTCGTTTCAGTCTCTCGCCTGAGGTCAGCAGCATCATACTCCTGGAACCCACAATCATTCATTGAAATGTTCATCAAGGCCTCTAGTGTATCAACATTTAGGGATGCTCTCCAGTCTCTCATAATACGAGCCAGACACACAACATGCTGTCTGAACTGGAAGAACCAGGCAAGTTTTGGCAAACCTGTCTGAGTAACCAGTAAACATTTCTTTCCAAAAGAGTCTTGCAGAAACTCTCCCTTTCCTCCTAAGCACATGCGTCTTTAGCTCAAGACACTCATGCAAACAATCAGAAGTAGAAAAACCATGGTTAACAAGCACTGGGTTGAAGTGATCTATAAGCACATTAATGTCATCCTCTCCATGTGTGAGTAGCTGCCCCCTATGTCTTGGCCACCCTAGATGGTCACTTACAGTAGCTACAGCTTTTAATACTGGATCTTGCACAAAACTTGAGAATCTGTTCGTCATGTACTGTTTTGTGGCATTAATAAGACTTTCCCTGATGTTAGAAAATGAGACATCATCATTTGGTCGCCTAGTCAGACTTATTTCCTTGAAAGTTTCATCTTCTCCAACAGACTTCTGAAATCCTCTGAGGTGAGTCCCTGGTCTGACTTTCATGGCATCTAAGGCTGCATTTAGTGTATTTACCCTGTCCTGCATTTCTGGAACTGAAACATCATTTTTCTGGAACAACAAGGAAACATGACTAAATTCTTTTGTCACATCTAGCAGCAAGTGAAGAAAAGCGAGAAATTTTTAAGCTCTTAAGGACGTTTGCGCTAATAGACCCTTCTCCAAAATGGCGGCCGAAATTTCAAATAAGTCAAAGTTAAAAACGTATACCAGCACTAGAAAGAACACCTTTAGTTTAGTAACCCTGCAAAGTTTCAGCATTTCATAATATCAGCTTAGAAAATGTAAGTTCAAAATTGAAAAATTTAGAGACGTTTGTATGACTGGGGGTATAATGCATACCCCCAGTCATACAAACGTCTGTAAATTTTCCAATTTTCAACTTACCTTTTCTCAGCTGACATGATACCTGAAATGCTGAAACTTTGCAGTTTTACAAAAGTAAAGGTGTTCTTTCTAGTCGTGGTATACGTTTTTTGTTTTAGCTAATTTTAACTCATTTGAATTTTCGGCCGCCATTTTGGAGAAGGGTCTATTGTTTCTACGCATCCTTACTGTGCAGGCAAATCCACATGCCATGCCATGCCATGCCATGCCATGCCATGCTACGCCATGCATTGAGCGTGCACGCTAAGTACTAAAATGAACAATGATAGGGCAGATGGCCATTGCGGAACATGGAGTCCCGCCATCTTGCGGCTGTAAGGCGCATGAAACTATGGTCGCTATTTTCAAATGTTTTGTAATGCGTTGGCAACTTTCGTCAACACGTTGAACAATGCATTGCAAACTTCATAAACGTGTTGCGTTTAACAATAGATGGATTTGACTGTCACGCAAAAAAAATAAATCGAAAACCATCCAGTGGAAAACGTTAAGAACTTGTGGTATTATTAAAAAGACACTTCGCCAAGTTTTAGGCTTGTGTGTCTCCCCAAACTTCAGATATTCGTCAAAATGTTTCGCAGAAATTTACCGATCCTTGGTACACCAATATACAGGCGGCCGGAAAATAGTGTTGACAAGAAACATGAAAAACATGAAAACGATCTATAAAATTATTACAGTTGTAAACATTGCTGCTATTAGATTCCAGAACTTTTGAAAATGTTTTTACAATGCTATCTGCCTTCCTGCCTCTGTACAAAAGAATGTATGACTTGTTTACATGACAGAGCAAGTATCTTTTCAAAAGAAACTGCATGAAGTATAAATGATATTTTGCCGCATGATTCGGTACTGATTTACTTACAGTTGTGGAAAGATCAAAAGGTATAACGCATGTGAAACTTCTCCTAAGTTTAGTGGCGAACATTTCAGACATTTGCGAATGTAAACGTGAATTGCATGCTGGGTCATTCTACGTACGTTTTGTCTAAAGTAATTATCAAGCTTTCCGAAGAATTGGAAATTATGTTTTCCAGTTAAACTGTTTACTTGTTACAAAACTTTTGCGGCTTAAAACGGCAAATTTCAGCGATCTGGTGGGTTTTGCATTGAATGTTACTACAAGTTACGAGAAGGAGCCAAGGGTGGAAAACTCATTTTTGACCACTCCAGCACCAAGCATATTTTCACCCAGCTTTCAAATCGAACACCAAATAAACTGAAAGGATGATGCCTCTTCTCATGGCATTCAATCGAAGATCCATTAAAAATCCAAGTGGTAACCGCCAAATAATTTTCGTTGAAGGCAGCTTTCGAAGCGACCAGCATCCTTGGCATGGATTTCGTGTGCCAAGGAGCAGCAGTCACACTGTTTGCTCCATCCTGGTTGGATGCGCTCTTCACAATCATCCAATCAGCGTAGCATAACAGCGTGACTGCAGATGAGCTTTCAGAATGTCACAAAAGGTATTTGACTTGTGAACACAGCGAGCGTAAAATGATTTTCAGGGAGCACACACAAGCAGTTTCATCAGTTTAACGGAGGAGTGTTTCAGTGAACATTAATTAAAAACAGCATGGTACAAAATATCTTGTTATACTAGATTAATCGCGACGTGATGCGGTCGCAGTCAACGGCCATGAATACTCGATGAAAGGTTTTTGCAAAGATTTTAAGCCCATTAGCCTTTCACAAAATTACTCTAATCTAGTAGCTCATGTTAACTATCTCTCTACAAAACTAAATGAGATAAAAACATCTTCCACATAAACTTCACTCGCAGCACTTCACTTTTTATATTTTATACCAAAACAGTTTAACTTTTCAGCCATCGGGAGCTCGAAGTGAATATTTGCATGATGTAAATAGTCAGGGACGTTTTAGTCACTGTCACTCGCATTGTGTGTAATTTCTTTTAAAATAATGAAATCAAAAGCTTAAAGAAATGGGCTAACTACAAAACACAATGTGTTACGGTGTGATAACGCAACACAATGTGTTGAGAGCGATCCACAACGGGTTGACAACGAAACACAACGCATTGACAATGAGGCACAACAGATTGAAATTGTGACATAATGCGTTGACAACGAAATACAACGCATTTACAATGCATTGACAACGAGTTGCAACGCGTTTTCACGGCACAACGCATTTGCGTTGACTTTTCTTATGCTGGGTTTTCGCAAATAGGGTCACATTTTAGATATTCCAATGAACCTTCAACAAGAGATAATCAAAGACTCTGTCAGATTATTATTTCAATTATACATTGTACTCACTATCAGCATTCTGATTGGCCAAGAGCCTCCTGCTTATTTTGATAATTCACGTGATTTTGTGGACAACCATGATTACTTTCTTTTTTTCATTAGAGTTTTTTCTTATTCATTTTATCATTATTATTCTTAGATAGAAAGGTCAATTATTGTAAAGCGCCTTGAACATAGGACATGAGCGCTATATAAATTACCTATTATTATTATTATTATTATTATTATAATATAACCTGCTATCCAATTCTGCAGATTATACTGTGTGCAGTGAGCTTGCGTGATAAACAGGGTTTGAAATTGCGACTCACTGGTCGCAATGCGACCAAAAATTGAGCACTGGTAACTAAAGTTTCAGAACTGGTCGCCAGCTGGCGACTCTAGACTTGCCATAAATCAACCTTATTTCTCGAGTGACCAAGAATTATTGGAAGTCTATGGCAACTCGTGTTATATCCGATAACTAAAGAAATCTTTATATTAGGAAATCAATTGGATATGGTAACTAGTATACAACTCACCTTTCCATTCCTAGTAAAATAATGTCTGAATATTTCAAGAGAATCGAAAAAAATTGAATGTATTTCGACACGACGATACTATGTTTACGACATGCCATATTGTGCATTGTTCCAGTGGCTTCTTCTCCAGGTCAGAGACTGGTACAAGCAGTGTGGTTGTGTAGAGGCCCTGGGCCAAGCATAGCGTTTTGGCAGCGAAAGACAGTGATAAAAGTAAGTCAAAACTAAAGAATGGCAGTTCGAAGAATTGAAGTAGCAAAGAGAAAAATAATGCACAAGCGCTTGTGTTTGTCTCACAATGAAAACCAGACTTAAAAACATTTTATGCTTCGCTTCATTTAAAACGACTATGGAGACAACCATCACCTTCGGACCAGAGACATCACCTGAGAACAACAGTAGCTTAATAACTGGGTGTTACTCGTGTTGTATCCAATTGTTCTTATTCTTCAGTTGTGACTTTTCTTGCATGCAAAGTAACGTTTTTGTGCATGTTATATATAAAATAAGTTGGCAACCAAAATTTACAATCTGGCAACCAAAATGTTTCTGTTAGCCAGAGCTGGCTCCCGAACAAAAAAGTCAATTTCGAACCCTGATACACCTTTGGCTAAAGAGCATGAGCACTTGAATGGTTTCGAGTGATGTGGCTGCTTGGTGCATTTGTCCTTGTATTTTTCGAAGCACAAATAAAATCTACTTGCATTTCACACAGTAGTTTTTGTATATTTTCCATAAAACAATGTACGCGGAATAATCAAGGTCGAGGAAGAGGCTGATTACACTTGCCGAGACCTTGATTATTCTGGATATCACAAAACCGTCATCCAATTATTGTTTAAAATAGTGTTAACTTTTGAGCATTGTTACATGCTTGTTGCATGTAAATTGTAAGAAAATCTAACAACCGTATTTTTTACAAATAAACAAAACCGATTTTAAAGGGTTGTTTTTTGACTTTTCCAAGGCAATGGCACATACCTCAGCTTAACTATCCAAAAACCAAAGTTTGTGTTGTTGACTTGCTTGCTGCCATTTTTGGTGACCAAAGGATCAGGGGTTTTAGAGGAAAAAAGAAGAATGAAACACAGGTATCAAAAACTGTATTCGGCCACCGTAATGGTAGCTGTGGCTGCATTCTGGGAGTCAAAGTGGGCAACTCCAGAAGTTTTCATAACTTTAGTCTAGATTTAAATTAGTCACAAATTTGGTTGGACAATGTCCAATGACTGATTATTTCCATCACTGCATTCTGTTTTGTGCCCTTTAGCTAATCAGCTTATAATATGTACTGTATCTCATAAATGTGTCATCTGTTTTGTTTAAATACAGGTTGTAGAAGATGGATATGAGTTCTTTGCTAAGCGGCAGTTAGTGACTTTATTCTCTGCTCCTAACTATTGTGGCGAGTTTGATAATGCTGGTGCTATGATGAGTGTGGATGAAACCCTTATGTGTTCCTTTCAGGTTAGGACTTCTTGATACTAGGAAACACATTTCCTGTATAGTAGTCACCTTGTATTTCTTGCATTGTTTCTTGCATGGACATGGGACAGTTGTAGATTATTTGAATACTAATTTGATATTAATTAAGGGCATCCGTGCAAAAAAATTCCAGTCAATAGTTTCTTTTTAAATTTTCACTGCAGTCAAATATTGAGTAACTTGTGTCAGAAATGCCAAAAAATTGGGGGTCACTTACTTTGTTTCAGAGATAAAACAAGTAGAAAACTAACCAAACTTTTCTTTTGAAAAATTGGTGCATGTAATTCAACATGGTCTACAAGAATTTATAGTTAAGAAATATCGAAGGTGAATCAACAGAGGCGAACGATCTTACCTATATTTTGTAGAAGGTCTGTTGTATAAATAATTCCAATTGTTGCCAACGCTTTCATAAAGTTTATCTCTTGAAGAGACATTTGAAACGGCCACACAGGTAAACAAAGAGCTAAAAATAACAGAATACAATGGTGCATTTTGCGAAAACTTCAAACTTCTAATCAATAGATTTTCTTTGCTGAACATAGAAATCTGTGGAGAAAATGATCCATCAAAAGGAAAGTAGGGGTCACCGAATGTCCAAGATCATTAAATCCAAGCAAAGTTATAGCAATGGCCATCTACCCTGTCAGCAAGTGCATCAGTGCATGACATGGCATTGAATTTGTGTGCTCAGAAACAATTAGCATGAATGTCCTTAAACTTATTCATATACCGTAAACACCGGCGTATAATCCGCATGTTTTGCTCAAAATTTTCGTATCAAATCAGGGATGCAGCTTATCTGCGAGAACATCTAATTACCATGCTGTAAATTTGCATAAACTAACACTTTTCAGCAAAAATTTTACAATCTGTAGAGACCTGTGTAGTGAAATGATAAGAAATACACAAAACTATACTACAGTATGCTTCCTTTTGCAAGTTTGGCGGCTCGTGAAAGAGCCATTTTTGTTCATGTTAACAATACAGTGTTCTGTCTTAGATGTTAGTTAGCTAATGCATGGGTTGGTGTGTTCATGAAACTTTTAGAAGAATCAATGCATGTACATATAAACAGGCATCATTCTTTTAATTTATTTTAATTTTTGCCCAAAAATTTTTCTTCTTCCAAAATTTGATTCCCCAAACTTAGAGGGTGTGGCTTATCTGCAAGTGCAGCTTATATGCCGGCGTTTACGGTACTTTGTATAGATTTTGTCCTGAAAGTCACTTGCTTTTGTCAAAATTATGTCGTGTAATATCTTGGTAGCGGTTGTGACTTGAATGTTTTCCATTGCTTTGAAATTCCAGTAAAGATAAAAATTCCTATTCCAATAAGCTAACCCCATGTATAGTCACACTCTATTTTGAAGCTGAGGCTGAATGTTCTATTTTTTTACAATTTGCAGCTGAAAATATTCTTAAGATGTTCTTAAATTTACTTGGCACACAAGGTCAACTACCTCGATAACATTTCAGGCTTTGCATCACCTGTTGATTTTGGTGATATTGAAGTTATTTTGGAACAGTTGAAAATAAAACTGTCTATTTTTACAAGCTGAGATGTGTGTTATGCAGTAAGACAATTATTTGTAATGTACAAAACATGCCCTTAAGGACGTTCGTGCTAATTGTTTCTGCGCTCCTTACTGCGCACGCAAATACACATACCATGTCATGCATTAGCGTGTGCGCTAAGTCATAAAATAAACAAATGATAGAGCAGATGGCCATTGCTAAAGCTTTGCCTGGATTTAACAATCTTGGACGTTCGGTGACCCCAATTTTTCTTTCGATGGATCATTTTCTCTACTGATTTTCTACATTTAGGGGAAAAATGAAGAAAATCTATCGACTAGAAGTTTGAATTTTTGGCAAAATGCACATCAAATTCTGTTCTTATTAGCTCTTTGTGCATCCGTGCGGCGGTTTCAAATGCCTCTTGGAAGGGGTAAATGTTGTGAAAACGTTAGTATCATTTGGAAATATTTTCACAACAGACCCACTTCTACAAAATATGACCAAGATCGTTTGCCTTCGTTGACTTACCTTCGATATTTTTAACTATAAACCCCTGTAGACCATGCTCAATTATATGGGGCAATTTTTCGAAATCAGTATAGTTTACCACACGCTTTATCTCTGAAACAAAGACGGTGTCCCCCATTTCTTTTTTTTGCATTTCCGGCACAAATAACTCATTATCTGCCTGCAGTAAAAATTTCAAAAAATCCTATTGACTGAAAATTTCCACGTGAACGTACTTAAGTATTTGGGTTAATTTTACATTTGTTGTTACCTTTATTTTATGCTTGTCATTTGATACATACAGATTAGCAAATTAAAATTTTCTTGATCAACCCTCAGTGTCAGTGTTCTTCTAAAAAAGTTATTATCCTATTAGTGACTGTGCCACCCCTAACTGGGAGGTGCAGTGGCCTCATGGTTAGTGCGCTCGAGTCCGGAGCGAGTGGTCCAATTCAAGCCCTGGCCGGGGACATTGTGTTGTGTTCTTGGGCAAAACGTTTTACTCTCACAGTGCCTCTCTCCACCCAGGTGTATAAATGGGTACCGGCAAATTTAATGCTGGGGGGTAACCCTGCTATGGATTAGCATCCCATCAAGAGGGGAGTAGAAATAATCCTAGTCGCTTTATGCTAAAGAAACTGTGATAAGCTCCGGCCTGGTGGGCCACATTTGGCTTGTATGCAGACTTTACCATTACGGCCCCTAACAACTGCCTTTGCAAAAAATGCCTCCAATTCCCCGTGCTGGCTGTAACCACTGGAAAAAAAGCTTGTGGGGACAATTGGCTCTCCTACCCTCTAAAGTCTTTTTGGTTTTCTTATTGTTCTATTGTTCTTGGGGACAAACAAACCAATCAGAATGGACTTTTTGTGCATATTTTAGAAGACTTAGGAGTCCTAGAAAGAGTTTTTCTTTTTAAAATCATGCTGTTGTAAAGTGCAGGTAATCATGGTGTGTTGCAGGCCAAATATGAACTTTTTAGGTCTTGTTTTTATTTCTATCACAAGAAAATAACTGCTTTGGGCTTTAAAATGGAACAGAAAAATACAAATCAATGTTTAGGTGGCCTCAAAATGGAAGATCAAGTGGTACAAAGTCCTCAAACCTTTTTGCTACAACTGCTGTGAAAACATGAAAATCTGAATGCTTTCAAGAAAATTTTGATGACAGATCGCAAATTTAAAGAGGCTTTTCGGACTTCAGAAACAAAAATGGTATATCCATTATTACTGCGAAGAATAAAGCCAGAGGCATTGAAATGACTGCAAAAGCAGTAGGCAAAAACTCTAGCTTTGGCTCTATTATGAAGAATAATGTTGGAACGTTTTTGCTTTTAAATGGGTTTATTCGCCTGAGCTTTTAATGAAAATTTATTGTTATTGAACTTTCACATTTCTTTCATTTGGTTCCCGGTATTAGAAGTTTAGTTTTTAAAAGTGAACAGTTTTTTTTTTCACACTGGATTTCTAGTCTTATTCTAGTCTTATGAATAAAGACTCCTATTCAGCTGCTACAGAACGGCAAAGAAAAGAATCTCAAAATAATTGGCTTATTTTAGTTGTCTTTTTGATTTACCACTTTGATCTTACTTTTTCGCAGTGCCATTATATTTAATCGCATGGTGAAGAAATTGCTTGATTTCTTGTTTTCAGATTGATTTTTATACGAATTCTTCACTTTTATTCTTTGTTGTTTTCTCAGATTTTAGCCGTTATAGTACAAGAGTGAAATGCTGTGGTATTTGGTTTCGTTTTTGCCCCCAAGTCAATAATAAACTCATTTTTGCACCATCAATTTTCTCAGCTTCTGCGGGATATTTTGTCAGGCAGTAAAGAAGTAATAGAATTACCTTTTTTTATTAGTTTTGCACATCCAGTTGAGTTTTTTTGTGAAATATTTTAGCTTTTCATTTATTCATCTTTAAATAAATGATATCTTGTAACCTGATGTTATAACTGTGGTTGCTACGCATAATGGTTTATTTCTGTGTTTTTGCTTGCTCTGAAATATTCCAAAATATGTCAGGGAATTAGAGATGGTTTGTGGGCGATTTCATTCAAGCATCTATGGGTTATATAAAAAGGAGTATATCTTGCTTATTGATCCCATATAACCACAGTAACTGACATGCCTATGTGGGCTCATCACCCAACATCACAGGGCAGTCGTGTTTGAGATTAATAAGTATTATTATTCAACAAATTGTCACACTATCCAATTATGGTCATGTTGCTCTCGATATCTGTCATCCGTAGGTAACAGATATCCAGCGGTATACGTAGCTTCGTACGTGGGAAGAAAAAGTGAAGTGAAAAAATGTCAACAGAAAGATTTAAAAAAGTTACGCGCTTTGTTGTCAATTTGTTGCATAACAAAACAATTATTATCCTGCTCAATCTTGCAGAATGTGGTCTGATTTTAGCCAACTCGGCCTACGGCCTCGTCGGCTAAGTATCAGACGATATTCCACGTGATTTCGCAGGATAATTGTTAAATATTCATTGACTAACATTGTTATGTCCAATTTATGACATAAACATAGAAACATCATTAGATACTGATAGGGGATTAGATTATTTTGCTCAACCTCTTCTTAGAACAAGTTTCATTATGCACTTAAATAGGAAAGCATTCTCTTGCAACATTCAATTATATACAATGTTGAATGTTTTATCCACAGATTCTAAAACCTGCTGACAAGAAAAAATTCCCTTATGGTGGATTGAACTCTGGCCGTCCAGTTACACCGCCACGTGGAGGGCAACAAGGAAAGGGGAAAAAGAAATGATATCATCTTTGGTTTGGACTGTAATATAATGCATTGTCCTACAATTTAGTTATTTTGTAGAGTAGAATGGATAGAGTTCAAGATTATCACACACTTCAGTTGTCATATTCTACAGAATAAAATATGACAGGAATTCTAGAAATCTTTTTCTACTGTATTTTATTCATACAAGTGTGTTAATTTGTTGATCACATACATGTTTTTGTTGTACCTCTTCTTTCCTCTGTTATCAATCATATTGTATACAAAATAATGTACATTTTGTCTCGCATTAAAGATGTTGCACAGCCCAGATGCAGAAAATATGGTCAGCATTTATGCATTTAAGCTATTGATGTAATAGGAAATTTTGTGTTGGAGGCAGTAGCAGTATTTTTGGCTAGCCTTGATCCATATGCTATTCATTTTATACTGATTTCAAGTAGGGGAAAAAGCAAAATGACACAGACTACCATACTGCTCGAAAAAGTGCCACAACAATCATTTTTGGCAAGTTTTGATCTGCTTATATAAGAGAGGACTCATTTAGGGTAGTGCTTATTAAAAAGACTTCAAGAAACTTTTAAATAAGTTGTATTAACAATTTACCTTTTTGGTATCTGCAAACGATGGTAGCAACCACCAAAAAGAAGTGAAATTGTTAACAACCTTTTGACAATGTGATAGTCAAGTAGATGTATACTGGGCATTGCCTGTTCCAAAAAATTACTCCTTTAGATCTGAAGTGCTTTGAATGCTGTTCACTAGTTTCAGGCTTGTTTAAAGGGAGCGCTTGTCAAAAGTTTTGTAGTTATGAGTGGTGCTTATTTGAGGGTGTTTTATTGAGGAAAAGTATGGTAGTCAAAACAGTCCAAAACCACAAGCCCTGATGACCCAGTCAGGTTCTATCCACAGATCTAGGATTTTCATAATGCACTGTTTGAAATGTTGTGTACTTAGTCACTATCCACCCCTCTTGAATACGGGAAGGAAGCCACACTAGACTGAAGGTTATCCACTGCAAGAAACAAAATCACCAGTGTAAAATAACGGGAATTTGTACTATCTTTTGTAATAAAGTACAAGATAGATTTAGGGATCATGGTGGGGAAGTATTCTTTTTAATTGTACCTTGTAAAGTTGCGTGGAGTATGAAGTCAATAAATGTCATAAGCATTAATGGACTAGTGTATAGATAGCCTGTGTTACAGCTGTCCTCACTAAATAGTAAAATAAACTTGGAGCGAGTCTGTTGCTGTTGATATCAGTTCCTTGCGTACATTATCCATGCATTAACGATGTGACACCCTCAACAACAAAGGAATTTACACTTGCGTTCTGCACTTGATCTTTGTGTGAAGCAGTTAAAGACTTATGAAACTTCCTTAAATTTTTTTGCAATAAAAAGCCTTTAATCTGGCTTTTAAATTTCAGAAGTTGAAATCTTACAAAAGTGTAATAATTTGC
>CM042753.1:903838-913838 GCA_022496165.2 Catalaphyllia jardinei | reverse complement strand
CTGGTCTCTTCGTTGTACAGCTCAGTAGTCATCGCTCAACAATTTTGCAATGCTTTAAACGGCCATAATGGTGATAGGGAGCACAATACTAGCCAATCCAATCAAATCAAATAACAGCATTAAAATATACGATAGAACACGTACTCACCTTCGCTTACTCGCCTTTAATTTGCTTAGATCCTTAGTAGCCAAGCCAAGAGGCACTCTGCACGTTTTAACTGTTGGATATGTTGTTCAGGTTGTTGAAGGTGTTTTCTGATTTGTGGAAGTGTTTTGTATTTGTGCAAGTGTTTTGTATTTGTGAAAGTGTTTTGAATTTGCGAAAGAGTTTTTTATTTGTGCAGGTGTTTTGTATTTGTGCAAGTGTTTTGTAATTTGTTCAAGTGCTTTCTATTTATGCAAGTGTTTTTTATTTGTGCAAGTGTTTTGTATTTGTGCAAGTGTTTTGTATTTGTGCAAGTGTTTTGTGATTTGTGTAAGTGTTTTGTGATTTGCGCAAGTGTTTTGTATTTGTGCAAGTGTTTTGTCCCTATGAACCACCGTAGTTTCCTGTAGAACTATTAGCCTACCAAGTCTCAATGTTCTGCACTGCAAATTGGCCAAGATAGCTCTATTTATTGCGTTCGTCAAAATGCAGTCGAAATCGACGTTCTTGGAATTTTTGGACGTGTATTCATCGTTACAAATGTGGTCCCACCGAAAAATTCTTCAGGGGCAAATGCAATCGACCATGTGCTTTGTCTGTCTCGCGTTTGCTTTCACGTATCGGCCTACTTGTTAGGTCATGGCCAGTAAACTGGTACCGTAACTGAGACACGCGATAATACGTGTGACGAACATGTGAGCACGTGAGTAGGCCATGTAGACTTTGGACTTTCTTTCCATGTGCTCTCGATCGCAGCCAGAGGTAGCGTTGGATACTTTTGCCGTGGAATTTTGAGGCTGAGTAGTATTATATTCAATAGTATGATGTTATTTAAACGTTCGCTCGGGCTCACGAAGAACTTGTTTATTTTATATGTACACGCACACGATCGCCTAGGCTTTGGGATGTTTACCGTCGAAAAAGCTGTAATTCCCGGGAGCGTTGCGTGACATCTCAAAAACGGCTGCGAAGGAGACTACGGCTGTATTTGATATTGCATTTGTTGATTTAGTTGCAATTTGCGACAGAAAAGGTCAGTCGTATCCGGTGGAATATTATTTGGAATAGGTGGAAGAGTACTCTGAGGGCAAGATCCGTGAGAGTGAACCTGAACCAGGGAACGGAAATGTAAATACTATGTACCTTGTTAAACAGGCTAGGGAAAGCACTCGAATCAGTCGCACGGTCGCCACGGAGTTTGTTTAGGATGAACGAGCACTCGATTGCAAATATTTACTTTTAGTAAATTCTCAGCTCCGACTATTGCATTTGTACCTTTTTGATTGGCTAAAAAAACTCCGACTGTGAGCCAATAGTCGGAGTTTTACGTCATATGGAAAATAGTGCGCCAAGTTTAAAATTTTTCGCTTTGTAAAATTGGTGAAATAAACATCGGCGGCAAAACCCGGTTTGAGAAATGACTAAAACAATTATTCCATTCGCCCTTGTTGGATATGAAGTGTTCATAACCAACTCGCACTTCGCGCTCGTTGGTTATTTTAACACTTCATATCCAACGCGGGCTCGAGCTTCCTGTCTAGAATAGTGTTCGTAAAAAATATACTTTTACAAATTAGCTTCTGCACTTAAAAATTACAAGTTAATGTGAGAATATTTAGCACGAAATCTAAAGGCTGATGTAAATATTTTATTCCTATTCAGGTCTGAATCCTATTAAACTGAGTGCTATTAAACTTATGAGTCTACGAAAACTGAGACCGTCACGCAACGTACTTTGTACCGGGCATGGACTTTGTCACTGAAATATCTTTCTGTAAAACCCCGGTTGTTGATGAAAAAAAGGTTGGGTTTTAGAGGTTGAAAGTCAGCTAGGGAAATCATTTAAGGTATCTGTATAAAAGTTTATACGGCGTCGAACGCACTCTCATAATCTATGATTACTACTAGTATACTCAATATAATATTGGGTTGAGTGTATGACGTCATTAGTCATCTCATTTGCATATTTTACGCATTTTTCAAACTTAACATCTCCGGAACTAATGCAGATATTTGCAAACGGTAAACGGCGCTTTTATTCTTTCAGGGAATTCTATGTGATACACTCAAAAAAGCAAGGGGTAAAAATTTGATCATAGTACCACTTTAAAGTTCTTGGGTTGTCATTGTCATTATTCGTTTGACTCGTGTATCATTACTTATTACTTTTTATTATTATTTTAACTATTATGGGTAGCCAGGAATAATCCAGTAGATGTAACATTAACTGCTGCCCCTGAAATTAAATAGATAAAAAAGATTAAATAGACAAGACGATTTTTTAAATCGTGTAACCGCGCTTTAAAATTAACTTGTTTCAGTCTTAGCACTATGTGTGGCACAGCAGCCTAAGCTGTCGTTGTGAGGAATTATTATGCGGACGTTCAGCTCGTGGAAGGTGACATAGTCACCGCCGACATCTACTGTTACACAAACTGTGTTGTGCACCATCGTCAGTTGTGAAATCTACAATTACTTAATGATCTTTTATCTGGAAACTCGCTTGGGAAATGCCCATGAATGATAGAAAAGGAAACGACTATCACGCTCAGTTAATAACACTGTTGATAAACAGCTTTCTTCCTTAAAAGTCACAATGCATTTATTTTGCTATGAGTAAAGGACAAGCAAAGTAGTCAAGGTTGTTGCACAATCCGAAGTTTACGCTATTTACGGCTAATTTTAGAACGCTTAGCGTTTTCCCCCTGCAACTTCTGACAAGTTCTTGTTTACCTCAGCAAATGCTAAATTTTCCTTCAAATCTCTTCACTCGCTTCGGTGAGCCCATAAATTAACTTGAATTGCCTAATCCCACAAGAAATATTCGCAAATATTAAATAAATTACTGGTGAAATAAACTTGCAAAGTAAGCAGGATATTATTTGTCACGTAGCGAAAGTGAAACCTGCAACGTCGGCACATTATGTGGCGGAAGTAATGCCTTTTTTAGCGTATGTAATATTCCCTTCGAATCCAACGCTTCGATAAGGCTAGAAAAAATATATTTCACACACAGTGAATAAAAAGTAATCACCCGAACATCAACCTTTACGTTTGTTGTCTGCAAGCAGTCCTTGTTGATTCACTGATGACTATAGACACGCAATCAATTGATCAATCTGTAGCACAACTGACAACGACTACACATGAGCTGTTTACCCCTTGTCGCCGATTGCACCATAAACCCTAGTTGTGGTGAAATCTTCGATGACGTAATAGTCTTAATCTGGAACTTTTTCTAGGTTATGTCTGGGCGTGAACGATACGAACAATTTGATACCAAGGCTATAACCAACAGCTTTCTCCCTTCAAAGTTACGATTAAATTTAGCCGGTTTTCTTTACGAGTAAGGAGCTAGCAAAGTAGTCACGTGAGTCACATAAATCAAGAGTATACTGTCCACGGCTATTTTAAGTACGGTGGTTATTTCCCTACAAATGATGTAATCCTTGCACGTTCTGACACGTTCGTTTGCTTCGAATCGAGCGCTTCGATAAAAACAAAAGAAAATATATTTCAGACACAATAAAGAAAACAATATGTGTAACATTTTCATGTATTAATGTTTCACCCAAGCTTTTGGCGAATAAACATTGCAGGTTGCGTGATTTAAAGTCTTGACCAAGATTTGTAGTCTTGGTCTGGTCACCGACAAAACTAAAAAAAACAAGAAGTTTGTAATTGGCTTGTAATTGGCTGATGATGACATCATCAAGAAGTTTGTAATTGGCGTATAATTGGCTGATGATGACATCATCCGGTGACATTTGGCCGAGCGAGTGGGAGTTCGGGTCTGCTCACTGACAAAACTAAAACAAAAGGAAGCATAAAGTTTAAAAAACTTAAAACCGCGCTCTTTTAACTCTTTGGCGCTCACAAAAACATTACGCAATATGTAGCAACGACGTTTTGCGAGAAAACATTACCTGGAAACAATGAAGATTGGAAACAATAGAGATTGCGTGATTCACAGTTGGCTCAGTGCCCGGGTTGTAAGATATTTTATTTCACATTCTTTGGTTAGAGTGGTTGCGTGATTTATATTCGAAGAGATTTTTGTTCACCTAGCTCGAAGGAAAGAAGGCCTTACAATAATTGACCTTTCAAACGAATATATATTTGCATATGCTCAAAGGGTTTTGTGACTCCTGCTCGAATTCCGTGCCAATTCCTCCACAGAATCATAGTAAAGCGCTCCAGTTAAATTCCAAGCGAAATTCATCTCCACAGCACATGCTACAAAGCTCTGGATTTTTAGTATATTGACAAGTCAACAGATTATAATTTGCCTGATCGATTCCACATTGCGATCGCTCTTATTTGTCACATAGTGAAAGTGAACAGTACAAGTTGCGTGATTTAATGATTACATTCTTTGCATAGCGTGATTTGTAAATCCGAGCATTTTGTGACATAGTCACCGCCGGCAAAATGTTTTTTTGGGGATCACTTTCTTGGGGAGATTAGAAACCAGGCTTAAAAGATAACCGAGCCTTCTCATCGCAATAACATTTGTGGAGGATTTTATACATGTATTTAATGATGCGACTGCAGATTGACTCTGAGAAGGTTGTAAGCAAAGCCAAACCGACATAAAGGTTTCAGACCAGAAAAGGTAAGAATTATGTTGGTAGCCTTGCATCAATTATTATAAACTGTTTTTATTTCAAGCCTAGACTATTTCTTGAGTTTGGACTTGTTTTGCTGTGCAATCTTGGATTAGTCACGCAATGGAGTGTTCTAGTCAACTGTTTTCTACGATCTTGAGCTTACATTGACAGGTGTACCAACATGCATAAACTACTTTAACTCCTTCCCATTTGTTACCAGCTTGTGCAAGGCACCAAGGAGAACGACCAATCTAAGAAAACTCGAGCAGCTTGAATCAGGAAAGAGCACTGATGTCACACCGATTAAGAATAGGGAACTGTCAGCTAAGGAACATGCTGATCAGATCGAACGAATCCAGAAAAAATGTCAAAACCGAATGAAAAGATGATGGAATTAGAGAGAGAACAAAATAAAGAAGTTGAATCTTATCCAAGAGTGTTGTCTCTGCCTGCAAATTCCCCTAAAGAAAGCCGGAAAATAATGCAGCACGATATAGCCAAGAAAACAATGGAATCAAAGAAAGCACACATAAAGAACATCTTAGATTACGATCTAAAGGCTGGTTTCCATATGATCGCAGGCGATCGCAGACGATCGCGGATCGCAGATCGCAGATCGCAGACGATTGCAAAGAGAGTTGTTTCCATATAATCGCAGAGGATCGCAAGCGATCGCAGAGCCAACTGTTGCATACATTTCGGACAGCGGAAGTGTCAAAATAATACGCGCGTTGTGCTAGCGGGAAAATCGCATCAAACAACATGGCGGACGTCGAGGGAGAAATTCTGCTGCAAGCAAATTTATTCTTCTTTTAGTCAACCGACTTTGAAATTCTCTTGCAACATTTCGCCCCGGTCCAGAGGATGCCTTTTTCAATCGCCTCAGATAACGACCATACGCAATTCTTATGTTGCGGAATTTGACTTACGCTCCCCCGCCAATAAATTAAATTTCTCCCCTTTTTTTCCCAACAGTTAGCCTTTTTGAAAGTGTATATGAAATAATTCATATTGAACTGCGGTTATAGATGCAAGTGAAGTATGATCCTCGCAGTAAATTTTCCAATTACTGCGAGGATCATACTTCACTTGCAGTTAGCCTTTTTGTCTTCGTCTTTGAAATCTTTACCGTTACGGTGGTAAACGCACTCATATAAATTCCTCGTTATTATAGTTTCCTAGCTCAACGCCAGCCATGTTTACAAATAAGCAGTTGCTTTGTTAAAGCGTTGAATCGTGGGCCGGAATTCAAAATATTATGGGATACGTTTCGATACCCTTACTTTCTCTTCGCCGCGATTCACCATCTAAATCGACCCCGACTTTCTCTGTCCGAACTCGTAGCTCAGTCGGCAGAGTAACGGTAGATCTGTTCCGGAGGTCGTGGGTTCGATTCCCACCGAGGTCAAAAGATTTTTTCTTTACCTCGTGTGGTTCCCTGATTCCCTTTACTAGGGCTAACGCCCAGTGGGTTATTCATGGGTAAAATTAGCCCTAAAATTTACACTTCAGAGTTAATTCTCTGTTACATCAATTATTGTTTATGGTCGGCTAAACTACAGAATACAGGGCCACTTTTTAGCATCCACAAACGAGCCGGCTCGTTTGGCTCGTTTGCTCCCTTGTCATCCACTGCCGAGCCAAACGAGCCAAACGAGCCACTAAATATATGAACCCAAGACTTAACGCCATGCCAGTTATTCCTTCTTCTATCATCCACTGCCGAGCCAAAAGAGCCAAACGAGCTGCTAAATATATGAACCCAAGACTTAACGCTATGCCAGTTATTCCTTCTTCTATCATCCACTGCCAAGCCAAAAGAGCCAAACGAGCTGCTAAATATATGAACCCAACACTTAATAACGTGCACACAATATTATTCCTTGTTCTATCATCCACTGCCGAGCCAAACGAGCCGCTAAATATATGAACCCAATTGTCACGTAGGGATCGTAAACCTGGCGATTACTTCTGAACTCCCAGTCTGGAACAAACTTTAGTTTAGTTCTGGGTCGTTTCGATTTGACGTGTGGGTTAAAGCAAATTCAAACAAGTAAAGAAAGCAATATTTACTCACCAGAAATCGCAAAAGCTGGAAATCAAAATACACAACGGCTGCCTTGAGCTGAGGAGTTTGCACTCATTGAGCCCGTAATGGAGGCCGACGAACATCTCAAAACAGTTTGGGCTCCACACATTCTAGAATATTTCAGCATTTCTAACCAAATTCACTCCATGTATCAACTAAGTATACATCCCATCTGGCGGTGTCGGCGTGGACAACAATCGTAAAGGGAGCTTAAGCAAGCCACGACGACGACGGCAACGAGAACGTCGCTAAACAAAAGGTTTAATGAGCAAAACAATAGCTGTGCACGTGCATTATAAATCTTTGTACATTTCATCGCCGTCCTGTGCAAAACAACAAAGTGAAATGACCAAATTCTGCGTCGTCTACGGAACGTGGCCGACGATGACTAATTTTTCGTATTTCCATTTGGAATTGAACACCGTCGTTGCACATTTAGCTTAAGCACGTGTTTAGAGTCATTGGCGAACCCAACAGATCTAGACAATCGCGAATTTCGCTTGTAAAATATAAATTCATTTTTTCTAGGCGTCGTCCTCGGCGTCGTCGTCGTGGTTGCTTAAGCTCCCTTATAAAATATGGCTGCCTTCTCGGGCACATAACACGAGACACGAGATGGAAGGAAGGGTAGGTACGCGGGCTCATTTTCGGAGAAAAAAAGAAATATTTAAAAAATATATATAGATACGTTTCGGACTAATTAACCGCGCGGCCGTAGGCGTGCGCGGTTCTAGCTCTGCTAGCGGTTTATTTTTTTTAGTTTTGTCGGTGACCAGACCAAGACTCCGCTAGGCCAAATCTTGGTCAAGACTTTAAATCACGCAACCTGTAATGTTTGTTCGCCAAAAGCTTGGGTGAAGCATTAATACACGAAAATGTTACACATATTGTTTTCTTTATTGTGTCTGAAATATATTTTCTTTTGTTTTTATCGAAGCGCTCGATTCGAAGCAAACGAACGTGTCAGAACGTGCAAGGATTACATCATTGGTAGGGAAATAACCACCGTACTAAAAATAGCCATTTACAGCGTAACTCTTGAATTATGTGACCCGCGTGACTACTTTGCTAGCTCCTTACTAGTAAAGAAAACCGACCAAATTTAATCGTAACTTTGAAGAGAGAAAGATGTTGGTTATAGCCTTGCTATCAAATTGTTCCTATCGTTCACGCCCAGACATATCCTAGAAAAAGTTCCAGATTAAGACCATTACGTCATCGAAGATTTCACCACAGCTGGGGTTTATGGTGCAATCGGCGACAAGGGGTAAACAGCTCATGCGTAGTCGTTGTCAATTGTTTTCCTACAGATTGATTAATTGATTGCGTGTCTATAGTCATCATTGAATCAACAAGGACTGCTTGCAGACAACAAACAAGAAGGTAGATGTTCGGGTGATTACTTTTTCTTCACTGTGTGTGAAATACATTTTTCTGGTTTTATCGAAGCGTTGGGTTCGAAGGGAATATTACATACGCTGACAAAAAGTATTGCGTCAGCCACATAACTCGCTGACGTTGCAGGTTTCACTTTCGCTACGTGACAAATAATATCTTGCTTACTTTGCAAGTTTATTTCACCAGAAGTATTGGTCATTAATTTATTTGAACATTTGCGAATATTTCTTGTGGGATTAGGCAATTCGAGTGAATTCTTGGGCTCATCGAAGTGAGCGAAGAGATTTGAAGAAAAATTAAGTATTTGCTGAGGTAAACAAGAACTTGCCAGGACTTGCAGGGGAATAACCCAAGCGTTGTAAAATTAGCGGTGGTTTTGTAGCCTGCAGTATGTTGTCAATGAACACTGACAATTACAAAGATTCTCACAGAACCGCCGTCAAGGCTTTGGAACTGGCGCCACCAAAAAATATTTACGGTTCACGAGCTGAACGTCCGCATAATAATTCCTCACAGTGAGAGCTTAGGCCGCCTGTGCCACACATAGTGCTAAGACTAAAACAAGTCAATTTTAAAGCGCGGTTACACGATTTAAAAAATCGTCTTGTTTTATTTACTGAATTCCTACATTTAAGAATAAAAATTCTCTCGCGGTGTTTTGCAATCATCCAGGTGATGTTTGCGATGTTTGCTATTCGTGGCAAGTTGGCTACTTGGTCAGCGGCTGCTCAAATGTAACCAATTTGTTACGTCATCTCCGCTATTTTTGCTGACGCAGTCACATCTGTCTACGCAGATTTCTGCTAACGTCGTTTTGCCCCTCTCCACAAAAACTCATCCATTGCTTCGCAATGAATGAGTTAACAATGAATGAGTTAAAAATGTCATATTGTGACGTCATATTTGATGACGTCACAAAAACGTGGTATACAAATTTTCTAATTTCAAACCACCAAATATATCGTCTGAAAGAGCATGACAAGGGGACTGTAATACTGATAACCGTTCCTCGCCATGACAAATATTTCTCGAGTTATAGCAATTTAAAGAAATAATTATTTTTCACTTCCCCCCCAGAACTATACTGTTCCTCTAAAATTAAACCCCTTGTTTTTTTCTTTAGGTTTCTTCGAGGAATTCTGAGAATTTCGTAATATAGAGTACTTGGTACTGCTGAAAATCGTATCATTTTAGGTTTCTTAGTCTTGGCCTCAAGTTTTTGTTGTTTAAATAATTGATGACGTAAATTCCAATGACGTGACAAATACGTTTTGAGGTGCTTAGAAGGGCAAGGCAGGAAACACATTGATGAGCATTTTTTTGAATTACACCTGTTGTACTCATATAGGACAGTCAATATGCAACATAAGTAAGATTACGAACAGAAAAACAACTTCAATTTAATATTTATTTAGGGGGTGGGGGTCATCGTTTTTGGATTGAGACTTCTCTAAACTTCAAAATGTCATATCTCCTTCAATTTTTGAGATAAATGGTTTTACCTCCTCTGGCTATGCTCTTTCTAAAGAAGTATATAAAAGTTGGAATTTAAAAAACTTTTAATCATGGTTATGGCATGATGGCATTAACTGTGATGTGATAATTTGATATTTGATGTCAATTTTGTTAAAAAATGGGCATTTGTCCTCTATTCACTTGCCAAGTTTCACAATGAGATATTTACTACATTTTAGAGTTATCACTTTACCAAACGGTCTTATTAGCACAAATGAAACAATTATCTTTAACAACACAACA
>CM042753.1:874422-896922 GCA_022496165.2 Catalaphyllia jardinei | reverse complement strand
AAGGGAATCTAATAGCAATATTTTGAAAAGACGCACCTTGTGGCTCTATCATTTAATTTACTATGCACAATATCATTTCATTTCAAGAGTTTAGAAAAGCAATGCAGTGCTCTTAAGCAGGTAACAATGTGAAAGGGTTGACTTTAATAAAAGGTTTATGAAAGGTGTACCTTTTCTGACAAAATAGCGTACAAAAGAGTAAGAGGTTCGACCTTGGGGCAGAGCCTCCTCGTTTAAAACTTTGTAGAGTAACCCCCCCCCCCCCAGGTAAATAAGTAGCTATAGCTGCAGTGCAAGTGAAGAATGATCATCACAGTAAATTTTCCAGTTTAAGCAACTGGAAAGAAGAAGCCTGAAAAAAATCAGGGCTTCAACGGGACTGGAACCCATGACCTCCGCGATACCGGTGCAATGCTCTACCAACTGAGCTATGAAGCCACACAGCTATGTGTGGCTTCATAGCTCAGTTGTACAACTATTAATTCTTACAAACTATAATAATAACTGAAGGCTTTCGTGCAAAAAGGGCAAAGATATCGCTTTTTGGGGTGATTTTCATTTTTTGCAGGATCCAGCTGATTGTTGGCAGACTGAATTGTTCTGTAATCATTTTTTTTGTTGGTTACTGCTTTGTATGCAAAAGGACTTGGTTTGTTGAGTGAAAAACAGAAGAAACCTTTGGTTTCTTTATTTTCATATAATTACACTAATCTCTTACTGCTGCTTGTTGGTGTAAATCAATAAGGCCTGAATGGGTAAGATTCAAGTTTGTTTTGTCGTGACACCAGTTGGATACAAGACTGGTCAATTTTTTACCCAGTCGGTTTCTCTACTTCTCTCGAAAAACCAATTGAAAACATCTATGTAAAAAGACTGTGCTGTCTAAGCTGCTAAAAGTAACTGTTCATGTTCAAGTCATGTCACCATCCAGCTTTTGTAGGATTTGCTCCTAAAGATTCCACCAGGAAAACTGAGTTTTTTTGCACACTTTATTTCTTGAAAACAAAGTGCTAATCAACAAAAACAAATACAGAACGATGCTTTTCATGTCAAAACAAGACAGTCTGCCAAAAATTACCTTGATCTCGCAAGAAGTGAAAATCAACCCAAAAAGTGATATACGCCCTTTTTGCACAAAAGCCTTAAAAACTACAGTTAACATGCACTAAATGTCTAACATTTTTCTTTATACATTTGAATAAATATGAGATGATTTAAATGGCTTGGCTGATATTACTCACTGTGGGCACCTTTAATGATAGGTGTATTGGATGTAAGGTATTGTTGGTTAGTAAATTTATACCTAGCTTAGTTCTTCTCTAAATGACAAGAACCAAGTTGTCTTTCAAGATTTGGAGTACACAGTGTGTTTCATGGAAAAGCAAAGTATATTATTGACTTCGCAATATCCCAGTCAGGTTAGTGTAAAAAAAAAAAACTGGGAAACATGTTTTGTATTGTCTCCAGGACCTTCCATGGAAAGAACATAGAAAAACATAAAACAATCAGATCAATGCAAGTTTTTCAAGGCTTCTAATCATCGCTGGGGTGGATGAGGAATTGGTCCATGAAGAGCTTGAATCTGCTGTCCTGAAGGTCCATGGGACATAATTCCAACTACATTCTTGCCTGTCCAGGACTCCATTTTGGGTCCTCTACTTATTATGTCCTATGGTACAAAAACAAACTTATCTTGACCAAATCATGGGAATACAATTTACTAAGTGAAAAAGTTATGCACATTGTTAATTCAAAATTCCTTTGGTAGATAGTCACATGTTTGAATTGCTTTCCACTTTTAAGCACTTTCTCAACAACCTTGTGACATTCATGCAAGGTTAAGAATAAACTACCTAGTAGAAAATTGTTATTATGACCTGCATGCTCCTTTAACAACATTACACTTGAGAGCTTACAACATCCTCCTCTGTTATCAAATAGAACATGATAAAAACACTCAACAATAGCAATACCCCCATTATTATCAAATTAATGATGTAGTTAACATGACATTTGACTGCTGCAAGTATGTTAGTAGCATCTTAATTGCTAAAATTTATAAAAATAATAATTTAAGCCCCTGAGTATTGTAAGCATCATTTTTCTTGCATCTTGTTGTGCTATAGTATTGCAGCACATGTTGAAAAGCATTTTTTGTGTTACTAAATTGATTTCGAACGTAACAGTAACAAGGCTTTTCAACTTGCAATTTGTGAATTGTTTTGAAAAGAATTGCAAGAACATGTTGGCCACCTAAAATTAACGGCTTGATGAGTGACTGAAATAATGAGTTTAGAATTCCAAACTAACAACAACAAAAACAACGACTTTATTGACCCTTACACTTGACAGAAATTAAATTAACATGAAATAAAAATTAAAACTGAAAGGGTGTTGGCTTCCTAAAATAACTAAAAAGTTAACAAGGCTAGGAAGCCAAATTACATATAATAAATTACAATATTAGGGTCGGAACACAACACACACATACACACACATAAAATAACTATACATAAACGACATTTACAAGTCATGAGAAGAAAGAAAATATATGATTGCCACTCACCATGTTTTTGAGAAGTGCTTGGCCATTAGCATGTGTCAGGGGTCCATGAGAAAGACCAGGTGGGCCATAATTCATCCCCCTGTCATGCACCCCTACTTCTATAGAACCTCTAAAGGGGGTACCCTTGCTGCCAATCATGGAACTAGGAGGGCATGGCTGAAGTGATTGATCTGTTGCAATATCACGTGGACTACGAGGTGGTTCAGGAGTTCTAGGTCTTTCAAATATACTTTCATTACGATCATGAACTTCTCCATGATGTGAATAACCTTTAGAGTACTCTGTGTGTCTTTCATGGCTCGATGAGGGTAGCTCCAGAGGAGCCTGTCTAAGGGGACCCAGGCTACCATGCTCCCAAGGAGCTGGTTTTATACCACGAGGATCCAAAATACCAAGTTTAGCAATACCAGGAGGCCCTAAACTAGGGGGCACAATTCCTCTTGGCGGTGGAAGAGGTGACGACAATTCAGACACTGTTGGTACCTTCTGTTTTTTCTTTTTAGCCTTGTCCTTCTTCTTCTTAGATGGTACTGCAAGGTTATCTTGGTCATACTCCACATTGTTATCAGTGTCAACATAGTTGTTTTCCATCTGTAACTGCACCAATTCCTGTGGGTATTTTGGGGATGGATAAACATCTTGAGCAAGTTGTCTTGATGGTTGATTTGTACTCTTGTGAAATTCTGGTATGGTCTATCACAACAATCCACAAACAGCAATATGAGAGACTGACAATAACAATACATTGTGAAAACAAAGGGAAATAAATAAATTGAGCATACTGTAGTAATAATACGTATTCTTACAACAGTAAATTACTGAAAAATTGTGTCATCGCTGCTCAAGAAGAACCTTTGTACACAGGATACCAGACACAGAGGAGGGGTAAGGGATGCAATGACATGGTACAGTATTTCAGTGTAGTAATGAAAGTACTGAGAATGATAGTTAAGTTAACTTTTCAGTCCACTTGCAAAGTGTGGCTGGTAAGATTTTTCCCACTAGCAAACTGTTGAGGCCACTAGCAAACTGTTGAAACCACTAGCAAACTGTTGAGGCCACCAGCAAACTGTTGAGGCCACTAGCAAACTGTTGAGGCCACTAGCAAACTGTTGAGGCCACTAGCAAACTGTTGAGGCCACTAGCAAATTCTTTCCAAATGTTTGGGAGACTTGGATGATTTTAACTCCCAAACATTTGCTAGTGGATATTTTTCTCACTTGCAGCTTATCAAAATCACTCGCATTGTGCAAGTTGCGAGCTTTAATTTTGACCCCTGGATGATGATGTTACCGTTGTTATCGATATTGATGATAATGAGAAAATTTATAGAAAGAGAGTTGAATTCTGTTCACACAGACATTCATTGATCAACTTCAACTATCTTAGTACCTGAGCTTGTGAATTCATAACTTCTTCCCCCCTCTGCTTTTGTTTGTTGTTTTCATCCGAGTAATCTATTAAGTCCTCATCATGAACTACATCCTCATTATCACTGCCAAGGCTTGAGACACTAAGTGCAACACTAACACTGCAGTTATCAGCATTATCTGCCTCACTATGTACACTTGATACACTTCCATGTCCCTGCTGCAAACGTACACTGGAATATTCCAAGTTATCCTCGCAGTCAATCTCAATGTCACCATCTTCCATGTCAATAATTTCCCCCTGTTGATCTTCCATATCAGGATTACTGACCACAACTAGTATGTTACCATCTTCACTCCTCAGATCAAAACTTGGAGCTTGTTGTACTGTGTGTCTGGAATCACTTTGTTCATTATGAATCCCACTTTGTCTTGTTAGTGTACTTTGTCGTCTGTTTGTGCTTGAAGACCTGTTCTGTTCATCCCTGTTAATTGAACTGTTTGTATTTATTGCGCTGTCTTTTGAAGGATGTTCTCTGTTTTGAGTACTTTGCTCATCGTCCACTTGTCCTGACCCACCTTGAACGTCAAATCCATGGAGTTCTGACACATCACAGTTTTGATCATGAAAAGATGCTCTGTGTTGTTGGTCATCCGTTTTTGCTTCAACAGCTTCAATTGTCGGAGCAGATGGTTGTGGTCTTGAGGTATCAGTTTGGTCATCTTGTCTGTTAAAGAAAAAGGTTTTTCTTTACATCAGTGTTTTTGCTACAACTATGGTTATTACTTAAGTTAATTAAAACATAACTTTTACCATTTTAACTAATCATGCTGTGTTGTTTTAACCGAAAGAATGTGTCTTCTACATTACTTAACTTTTCAAAGATTGCAGCTACAAGATGTTAACAAATGTGACTTTCCATCAGAACGCACTGATGTGAATCCTGACATCTTCAATTTAAGAAGTGCTTAACCTCATAATATTTGCTGGTTGCTTGGATAATTTAGCATTTTATTGATTTCAAATTATTATAATTTCTTTATTCACTGCATCAGGGATTGGGAAGGCAAAACAGGCAAATGAGCCTATGGACCATGGCATTGGAAAGGTATGGGCCATTTATAAAAAGGTTTGGGCCATTAATTAAGGGTAAATAAATTAGCCATAAAAAATAAGACAAACAACATCTAATTCTTGATTGTTTTTCTATACTTTTTACTGGACTTTTAGCTAGTTTAAAAGTGTACAATCACAGAATATAGCTAACATTGAGGTTAAACTGTGCATTCTGAACTAGAACTGATTAAACTTAACATTGATCAGCATCACTGAGACATGTTCAGTTTTAGAGCTTGAGCCATGTATGAACTGTACTGTTACAATACGCACATGATTATATGCACTATCAATGTTTAACTAGTTTTCGATTGAGTTACATCTTTGTGTCTTACGACACAGTATGCTAACGAATAGTTCACTAAACAGATCTTGAAACATGGTGGCAGCGAAATAGGATAAAGAATCCTTCACCTACCACTTACAGAGTCGCAAAACACAGCTGACATAATCTTGGTGTAGCAATGTCTGACTCAGAAACTGTGCCTGAAGCAACACCACCTGGCTCTTTGCAACAACCACAAGCACAACTGGGACTTGTGCAACACCCGCCTTTTGGCACGATGGCCAGGATAATGCCTCCTGGAAAATTAGTTGACTGGGAACATGGCGGACAACTGGAAAGTATGGAAACAAATGTGGAGCAACTACATGGTCATTGCTCAACTTAAGATGAAACCACTGGCATACAAAGTCGCATTGTTTCTCCACTGCAGTCCAGATGATAAAAATGACAAATTGACCATCAGAGAACTGAATGAAACCTTTAAAAGGTACACTTTCAACTCCAGAAATCAACAGGAAAACGAAAGCATTGATGCTTTTGTCACCACCCTGCATGATTCCATTATTCATGACAGGATCGTCCTGGGCACTCACGATCACTGCACTTCAAAACGGCTTGAGTTCTCCATTATGTTAACGTTTTAATGATTTAATAATTTGCTACAATCTATTTAAAAATTATGTAACTCTCCTATTGTAAATTTATTATTCATTTTTAAATTTACTACTAATTTTTTCATTTTCATTTTTTTTCTTTGTATGACTGTTCCGCCCAGACTAGCAATGCTATTTGCAGAACAGTCTTTCTTGTGCTGAATTTATACTATAAATAAAGTTGTCTTAGTCTGTCTTAGTATTGTCTAAGTGTATTGACCTTTGCAAGAGTTCTGAAGCAACAAATTTGCAATTGAAAATGATCTCGGGCACCCAGAACGAAGATGTTCATGCCCTGCAAGATAAACACCTGCCTTCAACTGCCATGATGACAAATCTAAGAGCTGCGCGGGGAAGACGAAGACCTGTAAATTCTGTGGCAAAGCACATCCTTTTGAAAAGGGAAAGTGTCCAGCATGGTGTACGAAATGTACAACGTGCGTTGGCAGAATTCATTTTGCAATAACCTCTACAACTCCAAACAGAAAAGTGTACAACCTGAGAGATGACTCCTCCGATGACAGCGATATGGAGTACATTACAAGCACGGTTGCACAACCGGAAATGATACACACCGTCACATAAGAGCACGATAACCCAAACATAATCTGCACTGAGAGGCTTGTAGACAAGATATAGATAGATAGAAACTGAAAGAACCTCCTAACTTAGGTGAAAAACCTATGCTAATTAGGGGACACAAAATAAATAGATATAAATTAGAGTAAAATATTGATATAAGCATATGTGTATAAAAAACAAAATAATAAAAATAACATAATGATATTTACAATATTTACAGAATTTAGAATGTAACTATGAATTACAAAGATGACAACAATTGCATCCGTTATCCATTAATGTAACTATATCTACAGTACATATTTTGTTTTTAAAACATTTTAAGGTATTTAATACCCTCAAGTCTGGGGATAACTTTTCCCAAAGCTTGGGCCTCAAGTGACGGGGGGAGTGCTTGCCCTATGTTACCATGTTGTGCCTAGCAGTGATGGTGTCCTCGCCCCTGCGTCCAGCATACTCACGACCTTTGCAACACCCTATGGAAGGTACAGATGGATTTGTTTGCCTTTTGGTCCCTCTGCCTCGTCCAAGATATTCCAGAAGCATTTAACTCATGCACTGGAAAACCAACCTGGTGTTATATGCATCGCAGATGTTAACCTCATTTATGGCACCAGAGAGACCGATGAAGAAGCCACTGCAAATCACGACAGGAGTCTACAAGGTCTCCTTCAAAGGTGCAAGGACCACGGCATTGTCCCTAACCCAGACAAGATGAAGCTGGGGATGAGCGAAGTAACTTTCATGGGACATCTCCTGATGAACAAGGGCCTGAAGCCTGATCCTGCCAAAGTAGAGGCCATCAAAAAAATGCCAAAGCCACAGGACATGGAGGGCGTTCAGCGCCTCAATTGATTTGTCAATTATCTACCCAAGTTCCTTCCAAAACTGCCTGAAGTCATGGAACCGATTCATCGCCAGACTCGGAAGGATAATCCATGGAACATACAATTGGCCAACATGCTGTCAAGGGCTAACCTACCCTACAAAGGCAAAGAAGTAGGTGGCTTCGAATCAGTCAACTTGGTCTGTTATCTGTCCATATCTGACCAGCATTCAGACAAAATAAGAGCAGACACCCAGAAGGACAAGTGTCTGTGAGAGTTGTCAGGACTATAGACCTGGAAGTTGAAAAGAAAGATCTGCAACAGTGCCAGCAAGTACTACAACCGGTCCTCAAAGGTTCTACCCACTCTGTTTGAAGGCCATGTTGTAAAAATGAAGCATTCAAATCCATCAGCTGGTGAGTTTGACAAGTCTTGGCGCAAGACCCAAGTCACTGCAAGGCTTGAGGAGCGATCATACACTGTTAAGATGGAGAACAGAGCAGTCTACCACAGCCCCGACAGCCCCTGCGAAAAACGTCTGAACCACCAGTTGAACCCATCATTACAGCACCAGAACCGTATATTGCCAGTGCAGATGAAAAGGCGACTACAACCGCAGCATCTACCCCTGACTAGAGTAATGCCCCTCATGAGCCACACCCTGAAGTGGTGAATGTCCTGGAACAATGTCCGAGGTCAGAGCAAGTCAGGAAGAGCCCAACATACCTCAAGGACTAAGTCTGTGACTAGACTCCTCCTTTGCCGTTATCATAATGTTTAGTGTATCTTGTTTTCTGATCTGCTTATGTCAAACCCACCAGCTGATGGATTTTTTCTTATAGCCCATTGATTCCAAACTGAACTGACACTTTTTATTAGTTTATTTATTAGGGATTTAAAAGGGAGGATGTCAATATATGCACATGATTATATGCACTATCAATATTCAACTATACTTAGATTGAGTTACATCTTTGTCTTACAATGCAGTATGCTAATGAATGGTTGATAAATGAATCTTGAAACATGTACATAACACACCTGTAGCTCTCTAATTTTAATGAAACATTAACCGCAAATTTTTTTGATGACTGTTTTCAGGATCACAATTCATTGTGGAAGACTCAGTGCTCATAGTGCAAGATGGCAACAATCCCTGAGTCTTCTCCAATTTCAGAACTTTCACTTTCAGAGCAGGGCTTGAAATTGCAACACACTGGTTGCCAATGTGACTAAAAATTGACCACTGACAACTTAATTTTCAGAACTAGTTGCCAGGTGGCAAATTGGAGGAATTACAAGCTAAGACAACACAACTTTTGTTTCTTTAAATCTTTATAAGGAAATCATTCAGATCTGGTAGGTAGCAGAAGTTGACAAGAAATTCGAGTTCCCAGGTAAGTATAATTTTGGACAATGCCAATCTTTTCGTTGCCTATATAAAAATTACAGTTATATTTTTCGCTTGTCGCTGAAAAAATCATAACTTTTTTTTTATTAATGTCTAACATCCACGATCTGCAGTACTGGGCCAAAGCATTGAGGCAGTTTTGCAGTCCTGCCTTGGAACGTGATAATATAATCAAATCATCTGCATATAAAAGAGAGCTTAATTTGGTACCATTAGGTAGGACAAAAGGATCCAATAAAATATTTTCCATAGAATAAGGTAAATCATTAATGTATAGGTTAAAGAGGAGTGGGCTTAAAATGCAGCCTTGACGAACACCTCTTGCATACTGAAAAGGTTGTGCCTGACAATCTCCAAATCTCATGGAACCAGTAGAATTAGAGTAGATGTATTTGATTAAGTCATAAAAATTTCCTCCAACATTTATTTGTAGTAATTTATAGAGAAGCCAATCATGCCAGACTGAGTAGAAAGCTCTCCTAAAGTCGACAAAGCAGGTGTATACTTTTTCTTGGTGACAGTGGACATATTTATCTATCAATGTACGTAGTGTGAGAACGTGGTCTGCCGTTTGGTTGTTTGGTAAAAAGCCGATTTGAGAATTGTGAAGTATGTTCAAGGAGTTGACACGTACCATAAGCCTTTGGTTTAAAATTGAACAGAACAATTTTCCTCAACAACTAGGAACACAAATTCTGCGGTAATTTGTTGGATCATTTCTTCCACCAGTCTTAAATATTGGTGTAATGAGCCCACTGCACCACATTAGAGGCATCCAACCCCCATTAAGAACATTGTTAAAAAACTTATGATAAACGGGCATCATTTTATTTAAACTAGCTTTAATCATTTCATTTCGTATTTTGTCTGAATACGGAGATTTGTTATTTTAGTTCGATGATTGGGTTGTCTAATGGGCGTGACTGCATTTTACTGTCTTGCTGTTTTTTGTAATTCATTGACTACGTTTTGCTGATCAGGGTTAAGGAGGTCATTGGAATGAAGGGACTGAAAGTGTCTTAGCCAGTTTTCTTCTAAAATTTCTGGAGTAACCATTTGTTTCACTGAGTCATCCATTGATTTTAGACAGTTCCAGAAGTGTTTCTTATCAGAGTTGAGCATGGTTGAGGCGTAGAGGTGTAGAGGTGTAGAGGCGTAAAAGTGTAGAAGTGTAGAGGTGTAGAGAAAGGTGTAGAGACGTAGAGGTGTAGAGACGTAGAGATGTAGAGGCGTAGAGGTGTAGAGATGTAGAGGTGTAGAGGCGTAAAAGTGTAGAAGTGTAGAGGCGATTTTAGACAGTTCCAGAAGTGTTTCTTATCAGAGTTGAGCATGCTTGAGGTGTAGAGGTGTAAAGGTGTAGGGGTGTAGAGGCATAAAAGTGTAGAAGTGTAGAGGCATAGAGAAAGGTGTAGAGATGTAGAGGTGTAGAGGCGTAGAGATATAGTAGATAACTTAAGCTATATTTGAATTATATTGTATATTGTAGATATTTTAGAATTTAGATTTTTTATTTTTTATTTTGTAATTAGATAGCGCTTTGGACAATTATGGGATTTTAGCGCTCTATAAATAAAATTATTATTATTATTATTATTATTATTATTATTAGAGGGTTAGAGGCGTAGAGGTCCGGAGGCGCAGAGGTGTAGAAGTGTAGAGGCGTAGAAGTGTAGAGGTTTAGAGGCGAAGGGGTGAAGGGGTGAAGGGGTGTAGTGGTGTAGAGGAGTAGAGGCGTAGAGGCGTAGTGGCCTAGAGGCACAGGAGCGCATGGGTGTAGAGGTGTCGAGGTGCAGAGGTTTAGAGACATAGAGGTGTAGAGGTGTAGGGGTGTAGTGGTGTAGAGGAGTAGAGGCGTAGTGGCGTAGAGGCGTAGTGGCCTAGAGGCATAGGAGCGCATGGGTGTAGAGGTGTCGAGGTGCAAAGGTTTAGAGGTGGGGAGGTGTAGAGGAGCGTAAAGGAACGTAGCATAGAGAAGAGTATCATTGAATAGCGAAAGATTTAGCGTAGAACAGGAGTAAGACTCTCCATTGGGCTTGACATTGCTCTAAGACTTCTTTACTTACAGAGTTGAGAAGGAAGTGTAATATGGAGGGCGGCTGTGCTATATGGAGGGAGTACAGGTTGCAGAGGCTCACAAACTCTACGCTTTTCTTCAATAATTTTTTGGGACACATTTGGTAGCAGACAGCTCAACTTTCTGTCCCCATTATAGTGCTATGTCAAGTACAACAGGAAAAATACAACATTGTCAAATACAACATTGCAAAAATAACTGTAGTTTGACATGTCAAAACTGCAAAAGTTTTCCCATCAGTTGCCAGCTGGCTGCCTAATGAAAAAGTTAATTTAAACCCTGTAGAGGCATTCTTTGGCTAATTACAAGATGCAAAACAATTCAAATCTGTTTTAGGAGCACCATGATTAAAGATTAAAGAAAATGCCAGTTATATCATTGAAAACAGAAAGCACATGAATTGAGAAAAAACCTTGTTTGCACACAGAGTACAAGTAAGGGGTCTGGAGATAAACAAAAAAAACCCTTTATAATGCCAATTCACAAGCAAAGGCGTCATCATTTCTCATGTGTTTATTCATCATTACACTGAAAATTTCACAAATGAAAATCCTTTCCACTAAACAGTGCATATTTTACTAGTTGTTTTGCAGTACAACAACAAGCTTTATTACCAAAATAAAAAAGTCAATTATTACATTAGAATATATTAATACGCAAGAAAAGGTAACTTTCACTCAGGATAACTAAAAAGCTAATCGAGCTGAGTAAAACTAAGTACTGTTTAAAATAGAAAGTAGGTTGGCAGTAAAGCTAGAGCAAAGGAATCAAATCACAATAAAAAGAGATGAAAAGAGTAAATAAATAAATAAATAAATGAATAGATAAATAAATAAACAAATACCAGTTGAAAACTCATGAACAGTAAGACTGTAAGATGTCTGACTTAACTTTGTTTTTAAACGTTTTAAGGGGGAGGTGTTTAATGTTTTCATCAAGATTATTCCAAACTTTTACAGCTGCAAAGCGAGTACAGTACTTTTATAATACAGACTATTTACAGTACTTTTATAATGCGCCATTTTGTAGCTGTATGCACAATATGCGCATGGTGCATGGCCTTCGCAATCCCTGCTATATGGAAACTTAACATGTGGTAAAACAACAAAAATTCACAAGCAAAATAACCTTTGCACACTGCCTTCATAGCTTACCTTTCCATATTGCAAGGTGTAGATACAAACGCATTCTTGGTTGTGTGATTTTCATTGCACTGTGAGTGGGCTCTGATCACCATTCCACAATAGTTGAGATGTTTGTTGCAGATGTAATCAACTGCAGTGGCACCAAAACAATCTTTCGCCAAGAGGTCTCCTGAGACAAGAATTGTTAACTCGTTCAGACTATTAAGCTTCCACTCCAAGTTTCCATCAAATGAATGTTGCATCATTTTTTTACTGTCTGTTTTTTATTTCTATGAGGTATTTACAATAGATTCATCCTTTGGCCTCGTCAACTATCACTAAACCTTCAAGCTTATAATATTACTGTTGAATTCATGCCATTATTGAATAGTCAATCCATGCTACTGCTTTTTGAATACATGATTGTATAATTAGCACTTGGTTTTATTGTTTAGTGAATTATTACAAATGATTCACCTTCATTTAAAGAGACAGTTCAACTGAATGTAAATAAATGCCATACAAAATCTTGAACACAATATGGGTCCACAAACCTCCTCTATCAAGAAAGAAGTTCACCACTTCTCCTTGGCCACAAATGGCAGCAAGATGAACTGGTGTTCTCTTGCAGTTGTCAGTATCCAGAAGGCCCTCCATGTTTCCTCTGACCTCAAGAACCATCTCACAAGCTGCTGTATTTCCTGTAAGTTAATTTACCAGCAGATCGGATATCTTCTCACCAAGAAGTGATACTGGTATTTAAGATGTAATTGCTACTTTTTTAATACCACTTATTGTACATTATTTATCAGGCTTTTTATATATTTTTTACAAGTTAGACAAGGTCCCTATTGGTACCAGCCTAGTTCTCAAAGGGCCACCCTGCATACTCATACAACCAGGGAGGGCAGGGACTTCCACATGAAAAGGTAAAGGATGTTTGTCATCTTGCTTAGGGGTGTAAATCAAGGACTCCAGTCTCACTTAGGGTGTTGATGACAAAATGTTACTATTTTTAGCTGTCAAAGTATCTTTTAGAAATAATAACAGAAATTAAAATACTTATTTTCGTTTTAGGCTTGACTTCTGCCAGTCCAAGGCCACCCAACCTTGTAGGCTAGGGTGCCCAGAAGTCAAGTGTTTGGTAGCCCCAACAAAGAAAAATGAAAAATGAATTAATTGATTAATTATAATTAGCTAACAACATTTATTAATAATATTATTAACATATGAAGAAGCTAGTGATAAAAGGGGATAAGTGACGTTTTTGGTTGTTTCGGTTACTCTCGCTCCAACTCTCGCTCCAAATTAGCTGAATTTTTGCATGTGGCCTTCATTTCAGTTGAAAAACATTGCCCCGTAATTTCTTTCGCTGGCTTGCAAAAAAACCCTCCGTTTTCCAAGCGGCATCTTTTGTAGATGTATTGTTGAATAAACAACAAAAGAATTAATTTGTTGAGCAGCAATTAATTTGTTGAGCAGCAAACAGGCAGACTTTTTTATATTGTATGAAGTAAAAATCAAATCCCACAAAGTCTTGACTGTCTTTTAAGTCAAAGGAAAATAGCATAGAAAAGATCTATCTTCATGTCTTTGTAATTGAATTGCCATTTTTACTTGCTACGCTATCAGTGAGTTTAAGCATGGTGTTTACGGCAGACGGCAAATGGCAAAGATGACCTCTGAATTTGTGTTCTTTTCTTCTAATCCTTAATTAAATCACAAAAATAGAGAAATGTCTCCTACTATTCACCACAAATACACAAATATTTTCACTCTACTGTTCAAAGAGCTAAAAACAAACAGCAAAAGTTTCATTTTTGCCATTAGCCATTTGACGTAACTTCAAGCCTAATCTCTCTATTGGGACGTCGGCTTTTGGCGCGCAAAGCATCGATTATTCAGAGCTTACCTGTTAATCAAGCAGAGTTTGCTCGTTATTTCCACTGATATTCGAAGCTTATTCGAGGAATATTTGCGCCCGCCTGGTAGGAGATTTGGCATCATTAAGCCTTTGACCCTCTATAAGTCACCAGCATGCCTTGAAGAACCGAGGTGTGTTTTTGTTCTGAGATTATGGCTTAACTTAGCCATTGATCGAGGAGCAAATGAGCCAGGCTGTAGAGTCTAGAAACGCTTCTTCTTCCAAAGCAAAGCATTTGTCGTGGACTTAGGGCA
Source organism: Catalaphyllia jardinei (assembly GCA_022496165.2). Classification (NCBI taxonomy): domain Eukaryota; kingdom Metazoa; phylum Cnidaria; class Anthozoa; order Scleractinia; family Caryophylliidae; genus Catalaphyllia; species Catalaphyllia jardinei. Next base: position 882,734 of record CM042753.1, on the reverse strand, counting down.
CATTTGCTAAACTTCGGCGTGTGTCAGTTTTGGAAATTAGAACTGCTTTCTAGACTCTTATTATTTTCTTGAAATTCAGCCATCTAGCATCCTTCGCTGCCAAAATTTCTGGGATATCCCATAATAATCTTTCATACGTAAAGCCAGCGCCGTGACTATTTTGTGTGTGTGTGTGTGTGTGTGTGACTTACAACGTGACTCAAACACGGCCGGGAACTGGTGAGAAAGGCGGCCAGGCAGCAAAGTCCTTGAATTTGACCTGTGTTAGGTGAAAAGTTAATTTAAACAGATTCAAAGCTGTTTCTACGGGCCAAAAAAGAACGCAGGCCGGTTAAATTGGCAAGCAAGCGTTCCGTGAGTGTGTATGGTGGATTTCCAAGCAGATGATTGCTTTGAATTGTGATAGGATCGAGCCCGCCGCGAAGAAAAAAAGACAAAGAACGCCTGATCGCAGGTTAGGAAGAAGAAAACTTCAGCTCAAATGTAAGTTTTGCTTTGTATTTCAGGGTTCCTTTGCTGGTAAATTTTCCGTTTCATGCGCTTTTTCTTGGCATGAGCAGCGTGCTAGCTTAAGGCTTCCTCTTTCTGTGTTGTCAGAATTAATCATTTCATGGAACGAGCAGTTTTGTACCGGCCAAAAAAATACTTTCACCTAGAAACATTTTATAAATCACTGACGTAGCCGATTTGCAAAACGTTTAACGTCTTTCTCTAGGCACTAATCATTGACTTGATTTAGGTATCGATTCGTGCAATAGATTCTAACGTATCCTGACCTTAACTCTAACCTAATCCGAAGCGCTAACCTCGACCCGTAACCCTGAGCCCAAACGCTAAGCCTAACCTTGTTCTGTAAGCCTAACCTTCAATGCTAACCCTAGTTTCGAGCGGTAACGCTAAACCTAACTCTAATAAGACTGGGAACTCTTAACCCTAAGGGTTAAAGTCAGCTGCCAATGTACGTTTTGTTCGTATTTCAGCATTCCTTTGCTGATAAATTTTCCGTTTCATGCGCTTTTTTTTCGGCAAACGCTAAGCCTAACATTGTTCTGTAAGCCTAACCTTCAATGCTAACCCTAGTTCCGAGCGGTAACCCTAAACCTAACTCTAATAAGACTAGCTACTGTCATAATTTGAGAGCAAACAAACAAATTCCAAACAAATTCCAACAAATTTCCTTTGACCTGTAGCTCTTTAAAGTGTCCCCTTCTGGTGAAAAACTTGTTTTCAGAAAACAGCGCTGAAAAATTTTCCTGCTTCGCAAAACAAACTCCGCCCACAAACACATCAACTCAGATAACTGAGTTAATCAGCACTTCGAAAGTTTACTTTCGTTCACCTCGTCAATCAACCCTTAGTGTTTTGCACTGCGTTCAAAGGGAAGAGAATTTTTTTAATGTTTGTTTTTTTCTTAAAGCTGTTGAAGCAAATTGGGGAAGGCAACAAAGGGAATGACCACTAGAAAGCAAACTAAAGTGGCTAGGAAGGAAAAACAAGTTAGGGGGCTTTCATTTATTACTGCATGGGGGGGTGCAAAATTACAGGGGGGTTATGTTGTTTTGGAAAGATATTTAGGAGGGTTGATATTGAGGGGGGGATTGTTTGAAACTTTACATCAGCTAAATCTCACTTCCCTCTACTGACTTCAAAGCTGAATAAAGCAAAGGTTCAATAATTGAACCTTTGCTTTATTCAGACACTATTTTGACTTGTCACATTTGCCTCTACTCATTACTAGTCATTACATGTACAATTGAATTACAAAAATGAAATGATGGAGTGAAACTCAATGATTTCAGTATCTAAATCTGTATAAAGCACACTTGATGTGTTTTTGTCTAGTTTACAGTTAAATAGTTATATATTACCTATTCTAAGTCAGTATAGTTGAGTTGTTTCATGTTAAATATTTAAATTTATACAAACCATAAACAAAGGAAAAGTTATTTGTAGAAAGGATACGTCCCATTCATGTATTTCCCATGGAAGAACCACTACACTGAAAATTAAAATATTTCCCACTGCAGGGAAATTTGAAGTCCACATATCTTTGAAAGAAGAATGGCAATAAAGACATTGTCTGGAAAAGATTTTCCTATAAAATATGAGAACTGTTCAAATATTTTAGCAAAGGAAGATACTTCATCAATTCTCTTCTCATAAATGAGTCCTATCCTTGGGTTTTCCTATGTATACAATTTAAGTGACAGATACAGTATACTGTGCTTTGTGTGATGATTTGCAAGATGAGTTTCAATTTAAATTTTCCAAGAATAGCAATGAACAAAGATAATTATTGTTGAGTTGAAAATGGTTTATAACACCTGAATACAACATTATGAATGCATTGGATTTGGGGGACGGGGAGAGGTGTGGGGGGACTGGGAGAGTGGGGGGAGGGGAGGTGTCAAGAAATAATGCTAGTTTGAGTAGGGGGGGTTATGAAATTGTATCCATTGCTATAGAGGGGGCTGGGTAATGTGGGAAAGACTTTTCCTGTAATTTTGCCGACCCCCCCCCCCATGCACTAATAAATGAAAGCCCCCTTAGTAAAAGAAAACGCAAAAGCTTCAAATGAACCGGTAAATTTTAGAGAGAGAATTATCATGGTGAATTCAGAAATCGGGCATGTTTCACTTTAGTCTCCCTCGCAGCCATTTTAGCATTGAACTGGTCCACGGACATTTCCATGGTCTAGGTTTATTCATAGCCAAAAGAATTGCACGAAGGAAGATACTAGCTGGCTGATCAACTGAGTAGCCGATTCTTCACATCTGTATAATCCCGTGAAAGTCGTCTCGGTTGATTGCATAACATCATAGGACTGTCAATCAAGGCATAAACTCTACTTTCGGCAAAAACGTAAAACCCCCGATTTCTCCGCCATCATTTAAAATTTTTGAGAATTTTTTTGTTTTAGATGAAAGTTCATGCGTAGACCTACTGTTGGTAATGTGTCGGTAGCCTATTAGTTGGCCAATAGTTGGCCGACAGGTTACTGACAGCTGAATATGGGAGCCATTGTTCACTATTGCCATTTCTAGAGCATTTATCCCAGTTACAGATGCCAAAGATAAAAGGTTCACATGTAATTTTTTGCAATACTGTTGTCAAAAGTCCACAACAAAAGACAGAGTTTACATGTCTTTTTGAGCTAAAATGGTTGATATATGTAGAAAGATTATTAAATCTGTTTCCCCTCTTTTCCCTCTGTGCTTCTAATAATTTAGTTAACATTCTCCTTCAATTATTCATTTTTCATGCACATTATACAAACCACAAGAACTAAGAACACTTTTGTTGATGCTATACAAAGTCTACAAGGAAACTGCAGGTCGTATCACTGCAGGCCAGTGTTAAACATATGCCTGAAGCTATGTATTGAACCGAGCCTTTCAATGACCAATGTTTTGACTTCACAGATGAATTTAAACATTTTGCCTTGCAAACTTCAATACAACACAAGAAATAAAAGGGAAAGGCAAATTTTCATCTCTAAGTTAATTCTCAAAAAGAAGGTTGCCTGGCAGGGCGCTGGTAGAGTACACCCTTGCAGTCTCTTGAGTCTGCTCTACTATTGCAGGCTCCTTTCTTAAACAGTGGCTGTTACTCAAACCTATTCCATTTTTCAATTCCATAACCATCGTCAGCATCACGTGTCCACAAATACTAAGATTTTACACTCATCAAAATGGTCATGTACTGGCTGGCTTCCCTACCTTTTTCTGCTGCTGTATGTAGTACTGTTTTACCATCACTGTCCCTTACAACTGCAGTTTGTGGTGTTAATAAGGCCTAAAGGTCAAATTGAAATACTTAAGATCAGTCACTAATAAAAACAAAAATCATAGATTCTCATTAAGTTAAAATGAGACTTTGTTCTTTAAAATGCTCTAATCTGTTTATCAGTCTGAACATTCTACAGCTGACAAAGACCATTTGGCTCCAGATTTATTCATGATCAAGACAGTTTTTCATAGGTCAAGTCAAGTTGTTTATGTTTTGATGGTGAATATTATTTCTTATGAAATATGGTCTCACAATAGTACTATGATGTGCGCTTCTTTCAAACATGTTTAGTTCAAATGTTATATCAAATTAATTACCTCAAAACGTTAGACTGGGCACAGACCCTTACCATGTACTGTTTGAGTCTTAGTGTACTAGCTTGCTTTTTTTAATTACCTCAAGGCACTGCAATGATCCTGCTCCTTTGACAGCCCAGTGTATTACACACTGTCCATAACAATCAGTGTCTCTAAATAATGCATCTTCCTCGGGGTCAATCCTAGACAGTGCTTTATGTAAAAACTGAAGATTTTGAAGTTGATCAAAGTAACATGCCCACATGGCTGGGGTCAACCCCTCACTGTCTACTGCATTTAAGTTTCCCCCAGCTTGAAGCAATAGCTGCACAAGAAATAAACAATGAGTATCAGTGCTGTAGTTCCACATTTTGATCCACATAACACCTTTATTTCAGACATCTTGCACATTTCTATCTCAGATCTTAGATCTCCTGGTTCCATTCTGACCACCACCACCTCTTACTTGCTTCACACTATCCAGAGCCAGTTCTTTCATACATCACATGTGAAAAAGTGTCTGCTTGTGGGTTGATTGAAAAAAATAGTGTTACTATGTAGCTGTAGCCACTATGCACAAGATGTCCTCTTGTGGGAGGTGTCCATTAGGACCATTAACAGAGATTCAGTAATTTTAGCCCGTGAGTAATATAAATACCACATGTGATAACCACACCTTAACATTATCCTCTGAGGTTTTCGCTGCTGCCCAGTGAAGTGGTGTCCTTCCCTGGTTGTCTTCCACATTGTGAGATGCCTGCGATAAAGGAAAAGATACTGACAGAGTATATTCATTCATTCTGATGCAAGTCCACACTTTAAGGGTTTGCCCTTTATCTTAAGCAGTTTTTACTGGTCCAGCACTGTCATTTTCACAGACTTTTTTCTTCCATTCTACATAAAGTTTAAAAAGGTTACAAAATTGCTCAAGATAAGAATAGCTCCCCAAATTCTTAACATTGGAGAGGAAAAAAGTACATGCCACTTTGTAGCAGAAACACATCTGGAGTCTGGAACAAGGAAATTCAAAACATGTTTCGGCAACCTTGAGAATGTCCTTGGAAATATGCGTAAACGGATGTCAGTTGTTTCGCCTACAAGTCCTTTCACCTACAAGTCGATTCGCCTACATTGAGGTTGTTTCGCCTACAGACCGAAATCGTTTCGCCTACACAATCTGAGTCGATTTGCCTACATTAAAGTCATTTCGCCTACACTTGTAAGTCAAAATATTTTGTGAAGATGGATGAAATTAGCTAAGGAGTTGTATTTGACCGTATTTCCAGTTAAATTCCGAGATATTACAGCTTTTGACTGAGGATAGGAATGCCTTTTGGTTCGAGTTATCGGGGGGTTCAAGAAATGGGAATTCCACAGTTTGATCACGTAGAGTTACCTGTACTTGAATCAACAACATACCCAAGGGCGGTCGAAAAGGAAAATCATGCAACAACAGTTGTATGTAAACAAACAAATTTAATCTCATCCTGCCTAGCTAGTCACAATGGGGACGTTTGCATGACCCTGGTGGTAATCGCTGTACATATAATGGAACTATAATATTTACTCAGTCAAAAAACTTCACATTTCTCAGTGACCTATTAGTTGGAGTGCTGAGCGAATACTCGTGACGGGCCATTCAGACATGCACATTGCTTAAGGAGTTGTTCTGCAGTGTTTTTTTCATTGGAAAAATCATCCCAATGATCGAATATTTTGGCCTGAAGGGAGCTGTATTTTGCTCTTTGAATCCTCTTAAGCTTTTTTTCTGAGACCAAATGAATTTGTAGAGCTGTCAACTGAGCTTCTTGATGGAGAAGGTTGAGCAGGAGGTAGAATGGCATGCTCCATTTGCCCGATGATGCAAGCTCTTGAATCTGAAAAAACAACAGCAAATTATTACATTTGTCTAGATTCTCACATTTTCTGCTACTATCTCGGTTTAAGTTGCCTCCTTTTGTTTCTAACGAATGGTGCTTGGTTTAATTTTGTCCTCGCCGGGAGCCTGTTAGCAGGCTACTAAATGCTCAGACGGAATTGTTGATCCTACCGAGTATTGCCATAACCGCGGGTAACTTAGTTTGACTTTCATTTCTTCAACGTGTACATAAGAACTTCAATTTACGGTTATAATCATTCAATCAATGTTTTAAGTTTGGAATCCTCCCATCACTTTAGGGATTAATCTAAAACAGTTGATCAATATTTTCCACTTACCTTCCTCTAAAGAGCCTGGGTCCAGCGAAGTACACAGCCCTTGATTGGTTAGCGGCCCTGGTCAGTGCTGGACATGGCTCATCCCTGACTTCATTAAGGAGGACCTGATAGACAAAAATGAAAGAGGGGGGAAATTTCTCAGAAAGAGTTCACAATTTTTATTTTAATCGCTATAAAATGACTGAGAATTCAAATAATCTATAGTTTTAAAGATTGTTATTGCTAGTGCTGTTTTTGTTGTCTTTTAGCCAGTTATTTCATTTCGAGAACGGAAGAATTTTATACAGTTTAGTTAACAGCGTATAATGATATGATGCATGTAACAAGGAAATGTTGTTGCCTTTTTTCAGCAAACAACCAGCAACAGGTGGCGAAAAATTGACTTGACAAGAAATCATCTGTCACACTTAGAAATAAACTCACCTCATCGACGATCGCTGACGCTGGTCTAAACTGATCCTCAACGCCATGATTCTTGCTGCTGTCACAGTGCCAAGTGCTGGGGGGTGGTTGTGGTCGTACTTGTATTCACGGCAACACCAAATTGACACAAACAAACTCACCTGGAGTAGTGGAATCCCAGAATGTTGAGTTTTCACTGGGCAGAGGGCTGGCTGGCTTGAATGATGAGTTGTCATTTGCTGTAGGTGCTGCGAAGACAATGCTGGATGGTTCCGAATATATGGTCAACTCCATTACTGTTCCAAGTGAGGCAGCGGAAACTGTTGATTGTAAGATGTATGTTAAAGCATATTTTAAAAACTGTTTTGAGAACTGGAAGCAATGTTCGCAAAAAATAAATTAAGGAAACTTTTTAACATGATCCTGAACTAATGGTAATTATAGCCATGTAAAGATAGCATTGATATTTATAGTTACCTTCATTTCTCGTGCTTTCAAAGTTCAGTCTGGTTAGATGTGAGGTGGAACAAGGTTTACATCTCCAAGGAATGTCTTCCCCAGACTTGACAGTATTTCTATACATCTCTCTGGATATACCACTGCTGCATGTTCTGTGCTGCCAGGGCTGTGCAGGGCAGGTTCTGTGCAGGGCTTCTTGGCGCTTGTTAACAAATTTTTTGCACTCAATGCACAGAGTTACCATTTTTCTTCCAGTTCAAATGAACGAATGACAAACTTAGTCTTTGGGGAGGCTTTTACAGGTAGACCCTTGCTCGGTAAGGATCAAAATGCCTACTATTTGATTGGTTGATTCTAGAGTTGTTTACATCTTTTGTCAAAATAATTTACTTATTGCTGTGAAACAAAAAGAAAAAAATCACACTTACCCTGCGCTGGACACTAATTAGCTGATATTGTTTAGAAAGTCACAAGTCTGAATAATACTTGAACAATAGCGAAGTTGACAACAAAGCAGAAAAAATCACACTAAACATTACACAAGTCAATTTTATTGTTAACAAAGTAAAACGTAAAAACTATTATAACATACTGAGCGCGCTACCTCTATATGCAGTGCTGTTTCTTTCAACATGACGTGTGCAGAAAAATTTTTAATTACGATTGAGTGACAAACTGAACTTAAATAAGTATTTAGTATTTAGTATTTACTAAATTCTTACAGTACTGCCTGAAAGTATGGACCCATTAGGTTGTGGCAACACTTTGTCTTTGCCGCATGCTCCCACCTCGCGTCCACCGTGGGTTAAAATTTGTAGCACCGCAGTAAAGACGAGTGCAACCGCAACTTTAAAAATACCACGGTAAAACAGACGAGGTAATGCCTCGGGAAAGTAATGTATGTGAATTGAGTAGAGCGGCATTTTCATCACTGTTGCATGTAAACTCCATCATAATCCGAAATCAAGAAACACGCTCGATGGAAAGTCAGACAGTTTACATGTAAATGCATATCCTCTAGTTTGGTTCGCTCTTTTGAAATCTACGCGTGTCAATTATGAATAAGCCTTTTTAAGAACTCCAACTACACTATTTGTAGCCGTTTTAGTAGGGTTCGCAGAGTTTTGAAGGTCACTCGCCGGAGTTATA
>CM042753.1:863011-874412 GCA_022496165.2 Catalaphyllia jardinei | reverse complement strand
AGTAGGGTTCGCAGAGTTTTGAAGGTCACTCGCCGGAGTTATAGAACGGCAGCTAGATGAAGCGGTCTGCTACTGCCGTAATCAGTCAACAACGTGTTGATAACTAAATTGCGGCAACGCGCTCTACACATTACCACTTTCGGGTAAGAAAGTAACTGTTCGTAGTCCAGTTCGTTTTTCTTTTATTTTAAAGTCGATGTACTGAAAGTAGTAACGCAACTTCGCGACTTACAGTGTAGTATAGGAAACAACAGAGATCAGGAAATCAAACAGGTAGCTAGCATCTTTTCGAACAGGTATCATATTTCGATTTTCGGGAAAGGTAACATGGAATAAAAAAACAATTAACCGATTCTTCTTTTGATCAAGCCGTATCATAGGAATCTTGGCTTAAAGGAAGATTACATGTGTTAAATACTGTCAGGAATAAAGAGCGGTGGCCACTCTAAAACATGCTTCTTAATGTTGCAATGAGCGGAATCCAACGGGTATGATTCAGATAAACGTATGGCACAGATAAACGAAGCAGGCTACGTACATACTGAAACTTTGCTAGGAAAAAATCAATAAATGAAGAAAGAAAACAGTTGAAACCTAGAACTGAACTCATGAAATCAGATAGCGAACCCATGTCGCGTTCTTAATTGCGAAAGGGAATGCTTAATACAACGTGAACGGAGACATGTGTACCACTATATTTTATTTTATACTAAGTTACAGATATTTTTGATGAAGCTCATATAATGTAGCTACCGAATTTACCTTGTGTTATCAATCTTGTAACTGACATCGATGATCCGCGTTATCAAAAGCTACTTTGCGATGAAAATACAGAGATTCAAGACGTCTGAGCATTCAAGCACGTTTTGTCGAAAGGAAAAAGCTTGGAAACAAAATACTCAAACTGGACGCGTCTTTATCCACGAGGTAATACCTCGCCCAAAATATTGCCGTGGTAGGACGAATGCCTTCCTCGGTTTTACCTAGGTAAAGACGAGGTTGGGTGCGGGAATACCATGTCATTGACGCGTGGAGGCCCCTCGGCAAGAACGCGGCAAATGGGTCTACTTTCAGGCGGTACTGTATTTAGTGTAGGCGAATCGACTTTAATGTAGGCGAATCAACTTGATCGTGCTGGCGAAACGACTTTGGTCGTATGGGTGAAACAACCTCGATGTAGGCGAATTGACTTGTAGGCGAAACGACCGGTTACCACGTAAACATGGTAAGATTTACTTGAAACATCCCAGCATTTCCAAGTATAAAAATTGAATTATGCAGTTTCAACAAACAACAGACAGGCCACCATACCTTGTTATGAAGCAGTAGAGTCAGAGCTCCCATATTATTAACGTGGGTAGCAACATGTAGAGCTGTTGTGTTATCTATGTATAAACACAATTTATTAGAAAAGGAAAAAAAAGCTTGAGAATTAAATTATGTAAATCAAAAGAACTTGGTTGATATCCCATCACCTTCACCTTTCTCTTGTCAGTAATCCTTCAAAAATACACATTTGCTCACAAATAAAATTTTATACGGCAATTGAACCATGTATTTACATAATGATTTTACCCATTGTGCCAGAAGAGGTTGGAGGCTGGGTACCGAGGTTAATGTTTTGAAATTTGAATCTGCGATGATGTGCACAAATAATGACGTCGTATCCATGAATCCTTGTATAATGGATGTCGTGTTTGTGATTTCGTTGACACACAAACATTTTATTTTATACAATAAGTCGGGTAAGTTTTACCTCTCCCTTTTTCCTTTACTTCACCTTTCTTGTTTGGATGACGCGTTTACTCGCATTGATGTTCGTTTGAAGCAACATATTCGTCTTGATTGATCTGTGTTATTTGTGTCGGAGCAACCTTCTTAATTTGTTAAGTATCGTTGCTGACACTTTGCAGCTTAGCAATCGCTGATTTGCTTATGGGAACTTGTTTCCTGTGTCCCAAAAGTAATGATCCTGGGTCATTCTTTTGAGAGAAGGCTACACAAGGACCTCAAGGACAAATTCGATGACTGTGCAAAGCGGGATTTTGACCTGCAAGATGCCTTTATTCGGCTTTTTGGCAGTGGGGGAAGAATGGTTTCAAAAGTACTGCAGTATGATTTGAACAACGTAGTCCTGTTCGCCCCGAATATTATCATTCTAGATATAGGCACGAATGATTTGACAGTGAAGCCTCCTGAAAAAGTTGGTTCAGATATAGATGATTTGACTCGACAATTACTCAGCGTTTTTTCAGTAGGTATAGTCGTTGTATGTTCAGTGATTTCCTGTGCAAGCATCACGCATTTTAATGAAAAGGCAAGAATGTTAACTCATTATTTGAACGTTGTTATTCACAGCCCACGGCTTTTTTATTGGCAACATTGTAAATTACTAAATCCTACGAAACCAGTCTTGCTAGCAGATGGTGTACACTTGAATCCTCATGGGCAATGCACCCTCTATCGAAGTTACAGAGGAGCCATTTTAAAGGCATTAAAAGTTTTAAAATCAGTTTAAACTTTTTGACAAGATCGGTTTATCAACCGATTTTGGTACATCTTTGTTGTTCTTGTGAATGAAGTTTACTTTAGCTTATATGGGCTGTGCGTCTATACATCAGCATCAATGCGAATAAACATCGGATTGACATGTTTATTTATGTATTTGGTCTCAATTTACATTACTCTAACATCTTCTAGTTGTTTTTTCTGTTTGGATGTGGCCATTACCTGTGCCTCCTTAAACTTGTGTATTCTGTGTGTTCTCACTGTTCCAAAGCGGGGGTGTTGGAGTGGTTATTGTGGCAATTGCATTTTATACTGTGTTGGAGTTTTATGCCTGTTGTTGTATGCCATTATCATTAAAACTTTGGTGCATGCAGTTCATGTTGCATTTATGTAAAAATGTATTTCTCCCCTTGATGGAAATTTTTTTTACATGCACCAGATTTTGGCCAGTATAAGGATTTGGTCATAAGCCTTTTTCCAACCAGAGATTGTTGGAACTGTTTTATGGCATTATAGGCACATAGGCACAGGCACGTTATGATGGTGCATGCAGTTTATGTTTTATTTGTTTAAATATGTATTTTTCCTCCTGATGAGTAAATTTTCACCTGCACCAGTTTTAGACCCGTATAATGATCTGGTCATTAGTTTTGACCAGCCAGAGGTTGTTGGAACTGTTTTATGGCAATAGGGACAGGCGTGTTATGATATTGTTATCGGCAACATATGTAGTTTGCCAAGCCATCCCTGCTATAGTTAATGTTGTTTCGTTCTGTCTGTATTGTCATGTAGTTATGTTGTTTGTATCACTTGTTTGCATGGATTGATTTAACCAATCTCATTTTCCAACTGAAAGCTGTTGGTACAAATGTTTCAGGGCATGAGAGGCATTCCCTTTAATTTCATATTGTTTTCGGCTGTGTAGCTTTAACTGGGGGTGCAACAGTTGTTCACTTTACCAATGTGCACAACTTTTGACAATTCTTTCAGCCTTATACTGGTGTTAAGTTTCTTTTGTTTTAGAATGTCTCGCAGAGTGTCGACCAGGAGGAAGCGATCACCTGCCAGGCTGGACGCTGACAGTCAACCGGCCAGGCGCCGACAGAGAGTAGGGCAACCACCTGTGTATTCTCTCCCAGGACCTTTATGTAATGTAGATGACCTGGTTGATAAGGTCGCAAACGCTGAAATTGCAGGGCCAGCATGTTTTTAATCATGATACAGGTAACAAAGACCTGTTGTTTTCTACTGAAGTACCAGCCATAGAGGGGTCAGTTGTTGCAGAATCAGATAACAGTGTAATTAGCCATACCAATAGCTCTGGTATGATGCAGCATGTGTTAGTTACTTAGATCAAGCGACAACAACAGTGGCAACAGTACAGGGGTCTGTTGTAGCTGTGTCAGATGGCTTAACAAGTACTACCAGCGTGGTTACTAAACCAAAGGATATTTTTGTGTCAACTAACCTTCCAGTTGATTTGAGCATTTCCGATAGGCTGAAAACCAAAATCTGGTGTCACGAATATGTGGACTTTGGCTTGCTTTTGAACAATAAAAAAGAACATACCAGTTTTCACCTTTGTGTTGCCAATGATAGAGCCTCATCCACTGCAGGATCCAAGATTACATTTGAACCAAATCAAAAGTCAAAGCAGATTAATTCTATTGATGTGTGGATCACAGCTTTTCAAATCTTTGTGGGAGTGTATATGTTGCAGGTCAATTTGTTCCTTAGGTATATATCCTTGTGAGGCTCCTATGCTAATGAAATATTGTGATATTATTCGCGATTTGGCAGCAAGGGGCTGTAATTGGCGTTATTATGACGAAAATGTCCGTTATCTTCAGCATAAGGAACCTCAAGCTTATTCTTGGGGCTCAGTGCATTGGGAATTATGGATTCGATCACAACCATCAAAACATAATACTCCTCAGATCAAGAAATTTGAGGGAGAACCAAAATCAGGACTTCTCGTGCCAAAAGGTTACTGTTGGAAATACCATAGAGGCCAGAAATGTATTGGGTGTTCTTTTAAACATTCATGTCCACTGTGTGCACTGAATCACCAAATGGTGAAATGTAGCAATTTTCGTCCCTCAAAGGGAAAATCAGATTCTGCCAATTCTACAGTTGACAACACCGGTAAGGGTAAAGAGGCTTGAATTTTTGCTGGAAGGCTATGACTTTGAGAAGAAGAGATTTTTAGTTCAGGGTTTTAAAAAGGGTTTCCCTCTTTTTTTCTGTTGGTCAAAGTATACATTATGAATCTCCTAATCTGTTATCAGCTAGAGCACAGCCTAACATAGTTGATCAAAAAATAGCTAAGGAGCTGGATGCCCATAGGCTTGGAGGTCCTTTTGAGGCACCACCTTTCCCTGTTTTCAGAGTGTCCCCCTTAGGGATTGTTCCAAAGAAAACTCCAGGGGATTTTTGTATGATTCATCACCTTTCTTATCCAAAAGGTAAATCAGTAAATGATGGTATTTCTCGGGAGAATTCCAGTGTCCATTATGCTAATATTGACAAGGCTATTAGGAGAATCAAACATTCACGTGTTGGTTCTTATCTGGCAAATACTGATGTCAAAAGTGCATTTCGCGTTTTGCCTGTTAATCTGCAGGATTATCATCTCCTAGGTTTAAAATGTAAGCACCAATATTATTATGATAAATGCATGCCTATGGGATGTGCCAGCTCTTGTAAAACATTTGAATCTTTTAGTACAGCTGTCGAATGGATCGCACAGGAAAAACTTGGTATAGCCAATCTTTTACACTTGCTGGATGATTTTCTACTCATTCAGCCCACAGAGGATCAATGTTCCAAAAGTCTGCATCTATTTTTAGATCTATGTGATTATTTAGGCATTCCCATGGCTCCAGAAAAAACATGCAGTCCATCTACCATTTTGACCTTTGCTGGTATTGAGCTAGACACTATCCGTGGTGAATCTCGCTTTCCAGAAGATAAGTTGTTTAAGTGTCAACACTTAATTGCTGCATTTTTGAGAAGGAAGAAGGCAACTTTGAAGGAGTTGCAGTCTCTCATTGGAGTTCTAAATTTTGCTTGTTCAGTAGTTGTCCCTGGGCGTTCATTTTTAAGACGTCTCATTGATTTGACGATTGGTGTCCGGAGCCCACATCATTTTGTCCGTGTCTCTAGGGAAGTTAAAGCTAATTTGCTTATTTAGCAACAGTTTTTTAAGGCAAATCGTTTAATGGCAAATCGTTTTTTCTTCATGAAAAAAGGGGAAAACAGTATGAGCCTGCGGTTGTTTACTGATGCCGCAGGTGCCCAGGGGCTTGGAGCAGTGTTTGGATCACACTGGTGCTATGGTGAATGGCCCAGGGAATGGCTTGGCCTTAACATTGCAGTGCTTGAATTTTACCCCATTGTTCTTAGTTTGTTTTTGAGGGGGGACCATATCAGGGACAAGTGTGTTACATTTTTCACTGATAACGAGGCTCTCATTCACGTCATCAACAAAAACACATGTAAGGATAAATATTTGATGACTTTTGTTTGTTAGCTTGAGCTAGTTTGCTTAAAACATAACATTATTTAGGGCCAAACACATCGCCGGTTTCAGGATTATTCTGGCAGATGCTCTGTCTCGCTTTCAGATTCAACGTTTCAAGACATTATAGATGTCACACAATTGGCATCTATAATGCAAGAACTCTTATCTGCCTTTTGGAAGTCATCTTCTGTACCAACATACTGTCGTGCATGGGAATTTTTTAAAGAATTTCAATTAGGAGTATTCCATTCTCAAAATGCTTCCTTGCCAATTACACCAGCGACTTTGGCATTGTTGGTTGCCTATTTATTTGCTAATCATTATGCCATCTCCACCGTAAATACTTATGTTTCTGCCCTTGGGTACTATCATCACTTAGTGGGTCTTTATGATCCAACCAAAACTTTCTACATGGCTGAAATGCTTAAAGGGCACAGAAGGATTAATTGCACATTGGACTCAAGACTTCCCATTACTCTCCCAATTTTAGTCCGCATTATGCAAGTTTCACCTAGTGTTTGTGCTTCTCAGTATCAATCTTACATGTTTCAAGCTATGTGTTCCATGGCGTTTTTAGGCTTTCTCCATATCGGTGAAATAACTGTCACAAAGCCCCTGTTACATCTGGCACATGTTACTAGAGAGTTTTGTAGCAAGGTTGAAGTGGTTTCCTTGGTAGTTACATTCACAAATTATAAACATACCAATCAAAATGCCTTTTCTCTCATTTCTGTCACTGTACGGGGTTCGGGAAATGGCCCCCTTTTTATTAATAAGGATGGGTCTCCTGTTTTGAGAAACGATTTCGGAAAAGTCCTTTGCTCTGTTATTCAATTATGTGGCTTGGATCCCAACAGGTATAAAGGATACAGCTTCCGGATTAGTGCAGCTACCTATGCAGCAGAACAAGGGAATTCCGAGACCCAAATTAAGCATATGGGTAGATGGAAATCTGATGCATTCAAAAGCTATATCAGGATATCTTCTCTGAAATCTATTTGTTGAATCTTTTACTTGTGTTTTTTTCTCTGTTGTTGCTTGCAGGGGCAGCACAACGTTTTCAAAGTGTATCTGGCTATGCTGCTTAATCTTTCTTCCTCCCATTTATTTTCATTACATTTATTTGTCAAAATGCAATTTGTGCTGGAGTGGGGCGTGCCCCTGCTTTTGCATGGGCTTTGGCGGTTTCATTGCCCTCACCTTCGCAGGCAATACTTATTTAATGATAACTTGTATTGATATTTTCACTTGGTTTATATTGAGTTTAATAAACAGGCTATGTGTAATAATTTTCACATAGCCATGTTACTTCATGCTGTTTTATTGTATTGCCTTTATGAACAGAGCTCAGTACATATTTCATTTTAGCTAATTTTATTCTTGCAATTCTGCTTGGGGAGATTGAAGCATAAAATGCAGGTTATCAAATGAATGTATTATTCAGGCAAGTTTCATACCATTTGCTTGGAGGTCCAGGTCACAGTTAGCGGTAATAATTATCTGCAGGCATTCTAAGTGGGCAGGTGTATTTCCATGGACACAGTACATTGCAGCATTGCGTCCTAAACCATCTACTTGCTGCACAACCTCTGGATCTGTAAAGACATATCAGTGACATGTTTAATGTCACTCTATATTTTTTTAGAAAACAGTCCTAAGAAAACACGCGCGCTGATTGGTTAAAAATCCTGTTTGTATAACTCGATGGAGACACAGAACTAGCGCGCGCTGTTGACGTAGTGATGGCGCGAGCACAGAGAATTTACATTTTGTTAATCAAAGTTTACAAGTTGTTTTCCTTTTTCTTGTCGTGGTGTTTTCTAAAAGAAATAGAAAACATGTACTCCGTGTTTGTATCAAGTTATACAAACACTTGTGAAAGTTTGGGAGAACTGGAAAAAGCTGTGGAAACACTCGCCTGCGGCTCGTGTTCCCACAGCATTTCTCGTTCTCCCAAACTTCCACTTGTGTTTGTATAACTCGATACAAACACGGTACCTGTTTTCTATTTCTTAAGCATCATACACTTTTATATCATATATTTATTAAATTCATATATATATTATGTATTATCAGAGTTTATTTATTTAGTAATCTATTTACTTTATAGAATATCTATCAGTTACTGAGCAAATCTGAGGTCAGCTAAGATGGCTGGATAATGGCCAAGTTCTGTTTTTGCACATTAAAGGAACAAGCCACAGTCAAGCTCCAAAAACTTAAAAAAAAGAATGCTAAAAATTTTAGTCAACTTGAAAAACAAGTGTGGTCAGCAGAGGCATTGAAGGCTTTCATGCAAAAAGGACATATATTGCTTTTTGGGCTGATTTTCATTTTTATGGATCAAGTTTATTTTTGGCAGACAGACATGAAAAACAATGTTCCACAATTGCTTTTGTTGGTTTGCGCTTCATTTTCAAGAAATAAAATATGCAAAAAAACTTGGTTTGTTGAATGAAAAACAAAAGAAACCTTTTTTTATTTATTATTTATATAAATATGCTAATCTCTTACTGTTGCTTCCTTAACACAAGCAGATAAGGCATTGAACGAGCAGGACTCAAGTTAATGCTGTCAGGACACCAGTTCAATACGAGGTTGTTACGAGTCCATTTGTCAGTTTAGTTTTCGTCATGGGTACGTCGTTTATAAGGCACTTGTACTTGTTGACATCTGTTAAGAGGCGTTTGTTTTAAGTTACTGTACTGGTCAGCTTTCGAGAGTCAGTCATTGAAAATTGTTTGTACTGTAGGTTCTCGCTGAGACACCTTTGATATCATTGTGTATTAATTTGAAGTGGTTTTGGACCTGTCATATGTGATTATCCAATAATTAGATTAGTTTTTGTTTATCTGTGAAATGATAATAAGCATTTTGAAAAAAATTGTTCTTTTTCCATTTCCTCCCCGATATTTAACTTTATACCATTTATCTCCAGCTGTGAAGAAAAAGCACAAGGGGATCATGTTCTATACCTTTACGAGAAAAACAAAAGTATCTCATGACAAACATTCGCGTGATAAGTGAGATTGTCATGTTGGCTGGTCAACATATAATTGAATTTAACTCAGTTTATAACAAGACCCAATTTAGTATGTTTTGTCGCCAACAATGACTGTACGTTTTTTTTTTTCGGTTTTGATACTCCATGAAACCATTTCAAATTAACATGGATATATCAAAACCCATTTAAACAAGAAGACATTATAAAAGGTAAACCTGAACTTGAAACAGCCAGACACATGAGAAACTGCATACATTTTATAAGATGCCATGAAATCTGCAGAGTTTGGGACATTTCCTTGTCACATTACCTTTCCCAACACCTGAGAGTTATTTTGGTGACAAAAAGTCAGTTTCAGAAAAAGTTGTGCCACCTTAAGAGAGACTGTATTTCGCGAAACACACAAGGAATCTCTTTAAAAACAAAAGAACCATTATTTCGCATCAAAGGATAATCTACTTAAAGTGCCCCTGTGATCAAAAAAATCACTTCCTTTTTTTCATGAGATTCTGAAAGTGTGTCTGCTTAACACTTGACTGGCAAAATTCTGACCTTTCATTTTTATCCAAAAGCAGTTTACTTTGAGTGTAAGTTTTGGATTTCACGATCCGCCATTACTCACGTTCAAACCTGACCGATTTGACCTCAGAGGGTTGGATCCGGGAAAAGTGACGTCAAAGGCTCACCAGCTTAAAATTTCAGCGTGTGAACGCAGCTTATTATGTATGCAAAGTGCGAGTTTAAAAGTGTGAAAGCCCAAAACTCCCGTGCTGCATATTAATTCTGCAGCGTACACACGCATTGCATTCTTAAACTAGTGAGCCTTTGACATCATTTTCTCCTCGACCCAACTCTCTCAAGAACTTAAATTTAGTAATGGCGGATCATTTAATAGGAAAGTTCCAGTTAAAATAAGCAGGTTCCTTTTTTAAAATCAAGGATTAAAACTTGGGTCACTTAGTGTTTAGTTAACATAGTTTTGAAATCCAAAGAAAAAAAGTAATTTATTTTTTGTCACAGGGGCACTTTAATTTGCAGTTTAACTTGCAGGTAGGAGTCTTCAGGAATATCACAAACCTTCCCGATTTTAAGAATTGCCACAGATGCAAAATGTTAAAATGCCACGGAATACATAAGAAAAGATAGGTCCACACATTTTTCTGGACATGCCGCTAGATAGGCTTCTTGTTTGTTTATTTTGACCGTGTGAACAAGAGTCGCTTATTCATCAGTTTTAATTGCAACCACTTGTGCGTAAAAAACAAAAGTGTCAAGTTACCATTTGAAACTAACAAATAAAAATATCATGTATAAGTACATGCACCTGCAACAAAAACAAGAAATTGATTGGCTGTTTATAGTAGTTCCAAACTGATTGGTGTGACATACATACATCTCTCACTCACTCACTTGCTCACTCATCCATAGACCCATTCATAACATACCCCCGATGGGCTGACTAAGCAGTATTTTGCTGACTTGCACAGCCAGTCACATTACAGGATTTGGTTCTGGTCATCTTAACCGTTCAGGGAGCTATCAAGACCAGCAGGTATGTTTTGCAGGTTGCAGGTTGAAATTGAATTATAACACTGGAAAACCGCTGGCACTGAAAAGAAAGATACAAGAAGTAGACTTACCATGACCGTTACATGACGCTGATTACAATTGCTCAGTAAGATTGCTTGCACCTAAATGCCAAACCAGTTGAAGTGTTGGGAGGAGAGTATATTCATATGATTTTATGCCTGCAATAAATTATTGGTTTTGAAAAAAACATCTGAAATATCATCTGAAATAGTTGCTGAATTTGGTTTCTTCCCTGTGAGTACCAAAATGAAAAAACAGTGGGCTTGTGCTAATGTATTCCATCGGTTAAAATCTTACATTATTTCATTTCTTTATTTATTTGCTTCATTTGTGATAGCAATCTTCTGTTGCAGAGGGAAGACCCAAGCCAAATCTGGAATCGATGGAAACATCTATGGATGGAGCGGGTATCCATATGGTTTTGAAGAGACTTCACTGGTCTCAGCGTGTCGATTGGTAACTACTTTTATTAAATGGCTAGCTCTGCGAGCGGCCAAGATGACCCAAATCGCACGCTGTGATTGGCTACCCGAGCGGGCAAGATGGAGCCATCTTGCCCGCTCGGGACTACCCGCTATATCCCGCAAGAAAAATTTCCCCGAAAGGCATATAATAAATCCTTTATTGACCAAGTTTGTTCGGTCAAGATGGCTGGATATTGGCCTAGTTCTTTTTTTGCGAGTTTATGGACCTCGACTTTGTCTCGGTCCATAAACACCCAAAAAAAGAACTCGGCCAATATCCAGCCATCTTGACCGAACAAACTTGGTCAATAA
>CM042753.1:845422-862611 GCA_022496165.2 Catalaphyllia jardinei | reverse complement strand
GGCCAATATCCAGCCATCTTGACCGAACAAACTTGGTCAATAACCCATATATAGCAGATCAAATCAATGACCTAACATTTAAAGAGGGTGACACCTATTACTATGGAAGCAAGGAATGTTCAAGTTAAGTTTACTTCCAAAAGTAATAACAATACTTCTATATCTGCTTCAAGCAAATAATGAAATTTGTCGGTTTTCCGTGTTTGACTTAACGTATGAAACCCTGTGAAAGATGCCAACTACTTTATGTAAGAACCCCTGACCAGTATATAGGTTATTAATTATTTTTAGCGTCAGTGGTTTTCCAGTCATAATTAAACTTCAACCTGCAACCTGCAAAAGATACCTGCCGTATTTCAAAATTAATATGGCAAGCACTGTTGCATATAATGCCGCTATCAATGGTTTTCCCCAGGATGGGGGGGGAGGGAGAGGCGGGGTTGGGTAACATAGGGGAATTAGACTTCGTAAAGCGCTCATGGGTTGGGATTTTGACATTAAAAACAATCCCCAGGGTGGGAATTTGAATCGACCGCCATCTTGAAAAGTTGAGAGGATCTGGGAATGAGTGACAAGTGCAACGCCATCTTGGAAAATACCCAGAATTCATTTGAGCGAGTTTCCGATGTCTAAGGATCTCCGAATGAAAGGAAAGGAGTATTGTGTTGCTTTTTTAAAGCAAAACTGTTGTTTTCTATGCCTATAAGTGCTCTGTCTTTTTTCCTTCAGCTTTGAGAAGAAATATTTGTACAAAAGCTCATTTACATCAAAATTTGCTTCCTAATTACATGTCTTCACTAGATGCCGCCGTGCCATAAGTTTTCAATATTCTCTGTGTTTATAGATTTGCTAGTGCAGTCCAAATGTCAACGAAGTTAAATGAAATTCTGGTCAATACTGGACCTCAGTTACAAACATCAGTTAAATGAAAACGAAATATATACCACCTATTCCAGGTGTGACATACAAATGAAACCAGAAACCTGTGCCAGATCTTACCAAACAATGGCAAGTAGTGCTTTTAATAATAATCTTACTTTTTGATACTTCTGTGTTAATTTTGCAATAATTCTACGCTATAAATGTCTACAAGAAATACAATTTGTGGTCCCCAGGGGTGGGAGTTTGACTCATAATGGAGACCCAAAGGCGGGGAAATTGACACTGGAAAACCTGAAAATGTCAAATTTCCCCCTAGGTTGGGGGGGGGGGGGGGGGGGGGGGGGGAGGCCGTTGATAGATGCATAATTTTAGCCGAAATGTGTTGTAAAATTCACTTTTCCGGCCGTTAACCTTAAGATAATCTTTTGATCGTAGAAATTTGTTCGGTAAACATCAAGTTGAGTAGTACTTCACATTTAAAAACAAATATTAAAAGGAAGATACGGACTTAAAATTATGGCGACATTCGTGTTATTGACATTCACGTAACTTTTAACAAATTTTACCTTTATCTATGAGTTCTTTCAAAAGTTTCAAATCTGCCGATTTTGCAGCTTGCAACACGAGAGGGAGAGAAGAAAATTCATTCGTTCCGAGGCTTGCTGAGAGTCTTGGTGATTCCAAATTGTACCACTTCCATTCGAATTGATCAGGTGTTCCACAGGCGGGGGACACTGGACTCACACCACCGTTTAAAATAAGACTTTTGCTAAGAGATTTTCCATTTAGTCTTGGTGACGCACCACTTGAAAGGCTTCTGCTCCGGAGTTTTTTGTAGTATTTTTGTAAGTAAAAAAGAACGAGATGCATGGAGTCCCGCAGTTCAGCTGTCGCCTCGTCGCACGAAAGTTTGGAGAGGAATTCCTGAATTAGTCCTGCTGTTTTTTGAAAATCTGCAAAATGTAAAAGTGATTGATATCAATCAAACTTATCTATAAACAAATTTGATTAAATTAACAAACTGTAATATAACAGGAAATACATTACCTCGCTTTTTCACAACCATCGTCGTTTATTATCCTCGTCACCTCGCGAAGGACGCGCGGGAAAAATGTTTTGGTAAACTTGAGTGATTGAAAAGAACCGTCATTCTTTGCTTACTTCTACTGCGAATATAAAGCATCTAAAAATCTTAAATAGTCTTCTTTACATGGAAGTTACCACCAAGACGCAACGTAGAATGTTGGAAGTTTACCAAAAACACATTCGAGTTCAGGAGAAAAACAAAAGCCTGAACGCTACGAATTGTGGGACTAATTTAACAAAACCCAAGATGGCGGCCTCTTGTACGAAATCTAGGACCCTTGCTTTGGTTATTCCTCGTTGTTCGTATTGTGGTGGGTCTTGGTTGTCGAGCATGAGATATCGGCTCTTCACCAATTATGAAACAGAAGAGAAAAGTACGCATTTCGGATACAAGAGAGTATCTGAACAAGAGAAGACCCAGAAAGGTAGGCACCAGGCGACACGCATGCCCATGCATGTACTTTGTCTTGTTGTCCTTGTTGGTAGCTGCACATTAGAATGTCAGCTACGACGTTCAGACCAAAGTCTTACAATTGGCTTATGAAATACCGCCATTTAGTTGACAACTAAAAATATGTGAAAATCAGTTGGAAATTACATTGTGCTAGATATTTGCAGAAATATCCATACCCCTACCTCGTTACTGACCATTACAACTCTGTGCATTGAGTTGAGTTCACTAACAAGAGAGTAAGAGATTAAATTTGTTTGTTTACATACAACTGTTGTTGCATAATTTTCCTTTTGACCGCCCTTTTACCAAAGAAGTCTGACAGGGCACAGAGAGCAGAGGATTGAGTACAGGTGACTCTACATGATCAAACTGTGGAATCCCCATTTCTCAAACCTTTGATGTGTTATTTTTCAGCCACACTTAGTAGTAGTTCTTTTTACACAGTGAAATACGGTTGTCTAATTAAAATTTGGTCTTGTTAATACCTCACACAAAAGGACCAGGAAAAGTGTACTTACCATAATCAGCGCTAAGGTGTCTATTTGCATATGTTAAAACTAAACCGCACCCACAGAGATAATGATATAGACTAGGTAGGCTTAAGATTGAGAAAGGCCAGCCCATGAACTTGGAATTGAGCCATTGTTTAGTTGGTAGCACATATGTTGTACGGAATATTTAACAACAACTTTGCTCTCTTGACTCGATAACTTGAACCAAAAGTCGTTCCCCTCCTCAGTCAAAAGCTGTAATATCTCAGAATTTAACTGGAAATATGGTCAGATATGACTCCTCAGTTAACTGCAGGCAGTGATCTTCATCTATCTTCACAACATATTTCGACTTATAAGTGTAGGCGAAATGACTTTAATGTAGGCGAATCGACTCAGACCAAGTAGGCAAAGTGACTTGGTCGTGTAGGCAAAACAACCTTGATGTAGGTCAATTGTATATGAAAGGGGCAGGGATGCTCCTCGTCTCTCTCAGGGCTGTAAATTTCGGATTTTGATCTCGCTTAGGGTGTTCTGGGCAAAACAACATTATATTTAGCCATGAAGGTCTCATTTGGGGTTGCATGCAAAGAGATATAAGAGTATGAGTATGTGTTTGTGAGTGTTTTAACATGGTCTCTTTTAGGGGTAAAAAAAATGCTTTCGCCATGCCTAGAACAGCCTCCTTTGGGCGGGAGGAGGGGGGGGGGTTTAAAATGATGTGAAGTGTATTGAAGAGTTACAAAAAGCAAGAGTAGAAAAAATGAATTAACGAAATGAGATTTAAAGTAGATTTCCCCACATATTCAAGAATTTATGCAGCTCTCTTTGGGCAGTACAACTTTGCTTTTAAATATCAAGTTTATTGTGGAGGTGGAGAAGAAAGCCTTCAAAACATAAGTTGCTATCACATGAACTTGTCGCAAA
The DNA here is from genome assembly GCA_022496165.2 of Catalaphyllia jardinei. NCBI lineage: Eukaryota > Metazoa > Cnidaria > Anthozoa > Scleractinia > Caryophylliidae > Catalaphyllia > Catalaphyllia jardinei. The sequence goes on along the minus strand of CM042753.1, from coordinate 858,771 downwards.
GATATGGAATTTTGCAATAAGAAGAGTGACATTAAGTGCCTGTTTATTTTTGATGTTGTCATGCCAACCATATAGGATGTCAGATTCGGTCAAATTGACCACTTGTTTGAATTTCTGGTACCACCAGTTGGTGAAACTGTCCCAGAAAGCCTTAGATACAGTACAGTGGTAAAGTAGGTGATTTATTGTTTGCTTTTCAGTGGTGCATAGAAGACAAATGTTTCTTTCAGTAATGCCAGCTCGAAAAAGGCTGGATTTAGTAGGTAAAATGTGGTGTATGATTTTAAACTGGAACGCAATTAATTTCAAATCTTTGGTAATTAGGAAAGGCAACGTGTACACTTTGTGGATGCTTTCTTCGGTAATTTAGAATTCTATTCTCTGATGTTGGTGGACATAGTTGTTTAGAAGTGTAGCGTAGGCTACACAGGTTGAGGGAAGGTCTTCAAGAGGGGCGCTTAGGTGTGAGTTGTTTTGGTTTAACATATTCTTCCATTCTGTAGGAATGGCGGCAATGAGGCCATAGTATTGTGTAAAAGGAATGCTGATGTTCACTTTGCGAATGAGCTTGCGTAGTGAGAGGAAGGTGTAATCTTCTTTTAAAAAATGTTTAATGCGTGTAATCTGAGCCTCAAATAAGGGTTTGAAAAAAACTGGCCAGTCTTCAATCAGGATGCGACTATTATTCCAGATGATTTTGTTGTATATACAGTGGTCTTCTGAAAATTTGTTAGTGCTCATTGTATTCTTGCCAATGCTTAAGTAGCGTGTGGTAAAAAGGTGGAAGGTTATCAAGGTTGAGATGTTTGATATCGTATTGACATTCTGTTAGAAAAGGTAAACCTCTATATTTGGCGGTGGCGAACTCTGGTTACTTTCCATGCAGGGTGAACATGTTCGGTGATTCTCTTAATCCAAGCAATTTTCGGCGCTTTATTCATGATTTCAAAATCCATCATTCTTAATCCTCCTTGACGTATATCACTTTTTATGGTCTTTGTTTTTATTTTGGCTGGTTTTCCTTCCCATATAAAATTGAAAGTTAGTTTGTTTATTTCTTTGACGTAACAATCGGGGATCTCGAGCACAGAAGTATTATAAGTAATATTAGCTTCGATAAACCTAGAGTTTTCCCTATTTTGATTCTGCCTTCGAGAGTAAGCTTTCTTCTTTTCCAATTTTATAGCGTGTTTTCCAATTTGGTAATTTTCTCTGTAAAATTCAGATTATTTGCAGTGTTGGAGTTATACGAAAAGAAAATGCCAAGAGCTTGAATCGGTTCTTGAGGCCATCTAAAATGATATGGGGTATCAGCTTCTGTTGCTTGTATTATTATTTCTAGACCGGAGGTTTGTTTAAATTCACTTAGAAGCTTCAAAAGGTTGATAACAGACTGATGGTCGTTAACGAACGCTGTTGTTATCATCAGCGAATTGGGTGACTTTTATTTCCTTTCTGCCAAGGAAAATGCCTTTGATGTCACTGTTGCTTTTCAAAGCCCTTGCGAGAAGCTCAATACCAATTACAAAAAGGAGGCCCGATAAGGGGCATCCTTGCCTGACGTCTCGATGCAATTGGAAATAAGGTGACACATGACCATTGTTTTGGACACAGCTGGATACATTGTGGTAGATGACTTGTATAAATAAAGTGAATGACGTGTATAAATAAAGTGATCTATCTATCTATCTATCTGTCGCTACGTGCTAGTCCCCCCCTCCTCCGGGGGATTGAGATTGTGATGAGGTGGGATTGGTATCTACCGTTGTTATCAGTTTAGCAAGATAATGCAATTTTTTTCAGTTTACAAGGTGTTTGAAAATGTAGCAAGTTCATATGACAAAATGAATGATGCCATGAGCTTAGGAATACACAGATTGTGGAAAGACAGACTTATCAGGATTCTTAACCCTCCTGAGGGAACAAAACTTTTAGATGTTGCTGGAGGAACTGGTATGTTGTCCATAATTAATTTTTTGATAAAGCAAATTTGTGTTAATCTTGTATTAAAACTGTATTGTTACACCCCTAAAGTAGTAATTCAATCATGCACTAGGTTACCTAAGTATACTGTGTAATCCTTTTCTGGCTTAAACTGAGATTTTGGGTTGCTTCAAGATGATCTCCCCCAATTTATGTTTGTTGGCTACTTATCTAGCCCTGCTTGGCAAATTATATTCAAAGGGGATTGACTGTATCTTATTTAGAACATTACTGTACAACTCAAAATGGTCTCCAAAAAGAAACTGCAGGACCAAAGCCATGTTATGGTTTCTGTTGTTTCAGGTGACATTGCATTCAGGTTCCTCAACCATGTTAAGAACAAATCACCCAGGGGCAGACAAAGAATGGAAATTGCTGATGCTCATGTAACTGTGTGTGATATCAACAAAGCTATGCTTAATGTTGGGCAACAGAGGGCTGTAAGATTCAATTGCTCTTCAGGTGCACATATAGGGTACTTAGATGTTTTTAGTTTTGAATGCTTTACAGGTTCAAAACAGATGCAATTATGTTTTAATGCTTTGAAGGTAACATTTGAATTGAAGATTATCTATGTCCAACAAAATAATATTCAACTGCCACTTACAGAAAATTAATTTTTGTCTCAATAAAATAAATCTGTACAATCTTAGCAGCAGGAAGAAGTAAAAAGTAATAATTATTAGTAAGTCTATACCACTAAATTATTTGAATATGTCACTGTGCAGTGAGTTTAAACATGGCTTGAAAATGCTTTCCTTTGCACCAAATGACCTAAGCAATTTGATATTATAATTTCTAAAGATCTCAAAATTCCTCCAAGCACAGGTGACCCAAACATTATATCAGCAGTAAAGTAATGTACTGTTATGCATATTTACCTTTGTTCCAGTGTCTTTTTTAGTTGTTTTGAAGGGATTTGAATAGAAGCAAAGGTGGTTTAAAATTTCGAAAATTATCTTGTTTGCTGCTGCATAATTATGATGCTCTGATTGTGTCTCAATTTTCCATTGTTGTTTTTAAATATTAATTCTCATAATTAAGCAGGTCACTGGACTGCGACTGAGTGTCCACTTATGGGGTGTCCAATGAGGTTGACATTTAAGGCTTCCACAGGACTTTGCCCAAAGCTTAAAATGGTTTCTTGTCACATTGATTAATGTAAATTATTTCCTTGTGGCACAGATATATCATGGATTCAAGGGGATGCAGAAGAGTTGCCTGTAGCCACTGCATCAGTTGATGCTTACACCATTGCATTTGGGATTCGAAATGTTACAAGAATACCTAAGGTTTCATGTGCATGTTTCACTTATCTATACCTAGGGTTTTCATTCATTGTTTACAAACTACAATTTGTCCGAGGGTTTCACAAACTTTTACTGCCTTTAATCACAGGCTTTGACTGAAGCTTACAGAGTTCTAGCCCCTGGTGGAAGATTCCTGTGTCTGGAATTCAGTGAAGTGGAAAATGAGCTCTTAGCAAGGTATAAGAAGAGTTATTACTGTATGGCAAGGTAGTCTTGCGGTGAATCCGAGCATTCTGATGGTCAGGATTTTGCCAAATGGATGTTTCATTATAAGCCTGTTTATTTTATTTGTTTTTTTTAGAGGCGCAACAGGCATGTCCTGAGTGCCATATAATAAACTACTTAATAATAAATTAGCTTGCTTGAGCCATATTGAGGAGTATTGGTCTCAGTCTGTTTTGTACTGACCTTGCTGCATTTGATCCTTGGGCCAATATTCTCCAGTCATTTAAGCCCTAACATTAGGTCAATTAACCCATTGACTCCTGTGCCGGCTGTGACAAGCCTTGGTCTTTCTTCCACTTCCGACATCACTTGTTTGACCAAAATTAGCATCATCTATACACGACTTCTGCAGCAGCAAAAGATCTTTCCAATAATATCCAGATTAGAGTGACGGGCCTAATGGAGCCTGAGATATGTACAAAAATGCTCAAAAAGTCGAGTGAAAAACTCAGAGCAAAACTTCCTGCCACAGTAAAAATTGCCCATCTCGATGACGCTTTCCAAGAAGTTTTTTAACTGCAAGCAAGCCCGGTAGAAGGTCAATCATTGCAGCAAAAAGAAAAAAAAAGGAGAAAAAGGAAAGGCGAAAAAAAAGACATATAGGTCACTTTGTTGTGTGGAAAGTTTGCTTTCTGCATGTGCCCGAGCCAAAATGTCGTTAAATGCAATGCTAGTGGCAAGAAAGGCAAGCTGTCATGTTGCAATTCGCAAATGCGTTTTTGACTAGGTTAAAGCTAATTTGGCCAATATTCAGCCTGAAAATCTGCAAAATATCCAAGAAATGCAAAAAGCTCCAGGAGTCAATGGGTTAATCATGTGACCCAGTTTTCCAAGAGATGGATCCTTTTGTAATAAATTTGGGAGATCTATCCAAAACAAGCTCAAAAACACCATGAATTCTGCAAAATTTGGATTTTAGGGTTTTTTTGTTAAAGGATGTAATTATTACAAAGTTTTATTTTTTAGAACTTAACAAAAAGAGAAGAGATACTAAGTTTATTACATGACATTTCAAGGACATCTTGAAATGGATCCTTTAATTTGGATCTTTTAGTTTTTATTTAATTTTTTTATTATTTCATATATTTTAGCATCAACTACAACATACTGGGTAGTAATCCCTGGCAACTGTTTATGGAAAGAGAATTTTCTAGTATATGAAAAATGGATACATTAAGATACATTTTTAGAAGCAATCTAAAATACTGTTAGTTTCTGGATGTTTAAAGAATGTTTGTGTATTTGAAATTGTTTTCCAACAGTGCCTATGAAAAGTACTCTTTTAATGTGATACCTGTTATGGGACATATCATTGCTGGAGACTGGAAACCATACCAGTATTTAGTGGAAAGCATCAGGCAATTTCCAAACCAGGTTCTTTTAATTTCAGTTGTTTAGTAGTGTGTTTTGTTTGGTTGTACCTTCATTTTCCTCATGATTTATCTTTTTGACAACTTACAATAATATTATTATTGGTGCAGAGTACACTATTGTGATAGTTTAGAGGCTGCTCTTGGCTGAGGCACCAACGTAATAACCCACTATTGCAATAATGCACTAACGCCATAAGGTGCAAATTTAGTCTTGCAGGAAGGGGGGTAGGTATCTGAGTGCAGTACATAAAACATGTCATTCTTATGTTGGTTTTTTGAAAACATGACAAAACTACATGTGAATATAATATATGTTTTTGCAAATCTCTTGATATCCTTGTGGTGCTGTTCTCTTAAGAACAAAACCAATTTGCTCAAAATATATGCATACTTGTCCAATAGCATTGTATTGTATTCTATTGTTTTGCGTCGTTCTCAACTGTATTGTATATTTGTTAATCTATTGTTATGTGGATAAAATACAATACAATGCTAACTGAATTTGTTGGAGTATTGGACAACCCTCAATATATGTGCAGATATGTTAGCCTGTATTGTGTCGACTACACATTAGGTGAAAGATACATTTTATGCAGGAACACACACACACACATAGAGTGCTTTTCCTTGTGGTGGAACACAGCATCTAAGATGCATTCATTCTGGTATTGCTAGTGTGAAAAACTCCAATCTCAAGTTTAGATGTCTTGTATTTTTTGTGTGGTACTGCAATCCCATTTTGACCGTGGATAGCAGCTATATTTCAGGTAATGTAAGTTCTCCTACTGTGACTATATATCTTCTGGAATCACTCCGACTCAATTTAAGAAATTTCATCTGCTGTTTTGTGTATGCCAGGGTTTCAATGAAGATTGAAAACATATTGCTTCCCCTCAGCAGCTTGTTTATTTCCTCTTCTATGAAGGTAGCAAAAAATTCATTGTAGCGTAGTCCAAACGAGACCAAATGATGACAACACAACGGTTTCAATAAAGCTCATAAAAGCCCGCCATTACTAGCTGTAATACAACAACAAATGCATCCGGCATACATCTCATTCTACTGCGCAAGCCTGAAGGGCTTATGACATCATAACATCTTTACATTCATACTCAGCAGAAATTTTCCTGCATTAGTTACATGTAAAACTAGCAAACTTGTGACAAAAGAAACTTATTGTTGCACACTCTGTGTTACTTACTGAAACCGCTAACTGCCGGTAATTTCATCAGTCTTTGAGATGACTCTCCCACCAATGTAGGATATAATTTCGACCAGGTAACAATCTCTACCTTCATTACTTCTCATTGAAACACTCCTCAGTTGGACTGTGTATTAGTTTGACATGGATAAGAACACTTTATTTTGTGACTTGATGTGACTATTTTACAATTTGGAATAAAACTCTTCGATTTTTCATCAGATCAGATTCCATTTACCTCCAGCAGTAAGTAAGAGTTATTTTTTGTGAATAGGTAGTGAATAATGCTTGTCAGTCGATGGTGTTACCAGTCTGGTAAGTCAAAAGTGATTGGTCAGTAAAGCCTTAATGGTATTGGCTGCAAGACTCATGTTAAATTTGTCATCAGTCATTGGTCGGTTTCGACCCATCTATTGTTAGTCAGATCGGTCTGTCAAAAGTCTGTTTGTCAGTTTCTTTTTCAACTTGGATAAGTCATTTGTAAGGCACCAGTACTTGTTGACATCTGTTAAGAGACCAGCTTTCCAGAGTCAGTCGTTAAATAGTTCGTACTGAACTTCTTGCCGAATCACCTTTTATAATTTGAAGTGGTTTTTTACGGTAAAGGTGGCAACAGAATAAGAACGTACTGTTCCTTGACTTGACCTGTCATTAGTTATTATCTGATAATTAGATTAGCTTTTTTTATCCGTGAAATGATAATTAGTGTTTTGCAAAAAATCATCATTCTTCCATTTTTTCTTAGCTTTATACCATTTATCTCCAGCAGTGAAGAAAAAGCACAGCACATCACCCTTAAGTTTTTGAGAAAACAGGGGATCATGTTGCATAACTTTACGAGAAAAACAAAAGTATTAAATTACAAACGTTCCTGTGAAAAGTAAGATTGTCACGTTTGCTAGTGAATTTAACTCAGTTTATAACAAGATCCCATTTAGCATGTTCTGTTGCAACAATAATCTTAGATTTTTTCGGTTTTGATATTCCACGAAACCATTTAAAATTAATATTGATATCAAAGACAAGAAAACATTATGAAAGGTAACCTTGAACTTGAAACAACCAGACACATGAAAAACTCTATAAATTTTATATAATGCCACAAGAGTTGGGAGTTTTCTTTGTCTCATTACCCTTCCCAATGCCTGAGAGTTTTTTCCACCTTATGAGAGACTCTCTTTCACGAAGTGCACAACCACTATGTCACCTCAAAGTCTAATTGAATTAATTTGCGGTTTAACTCACTGCCAGGAGTCTTCAGGTATACCACAAACCTTAACTTTAAGAAAATCTCTGCTAAAAATTCCCATTTTTAACAATCACCATAATTGTGAAATATTAAAATGGTCCTGGTACATTAAGAAAAGATAGTTCCAAACATTTTTTCTGGACATGCCACTAGATTGGCTTCTTGTTTTCCAGTTTATTCTGACTGTGTGAATAAGAGTTAGTTTTTTAATTGCAACCACTTGTCCATGATAAACAAAAGTGTCAGGTTACCATTTTAAACTAACAAATAAAAATATTGTGTTACATGTATCTGCAACACAAACAAGAAATTTGATTGGCTGTTTATAGTAGATCCAATCTGATTGGTGTGAAATACATACATCTCTCACTCACTCATCTACTCAAGCACTCTAAAAAATGGGAAAAAATATTGCTTCATCTTAACTAAGTATCAATTTAAAGTTTTACTTTTTTCAGCATGTGTCTTGTACTTCATTCCTTAGGTTATTTTCTCTGTTTGTTTTTAGTGTATTTATTTATTTATTTATTTATTTATTGTACTGTTTAACTACTTCTGTATTTCATATTTATTTATTTATTTATTTGTTTAGTGTTAGTGCATCTAGTAAATATGCTTGTAACTGAAATTGTCAATGTAAAAATAAAGAAAACTAAAAATTTGTTATTATTAATAAGCACTTAATGGCTGGAACCAAGGGAAATAGTTAGTTTTGTTTCCCCAAGACCCTCTATGTTTCCTGAGGCAAAGCCAAGGGAAACATGGAGGTCAAGGGGAAATAAAACTCACTGTTTCCATTCCCACAGACCAGTCACTAAGTATTTTGTTATACCTCCCAACTCAAACTTAAAAAAAGCTGCAAAGAAATTGTTTGCTTTACTCCAGCTGGCTCACAGATTAGCTGTGTTTTTAAGAAGCATGACCTGGGGCCCGTTTCTCGAAAGACCCGGTAACTTAACGGGCCCAGAACCAGATTTTGATTTCAAAGTCTCAAGAAAAGTAGGGGGTGATCTGACCTCTGATGAAGTCCATTTTGTTTCTCTAGCTGATAACTTTACTGTACAATTTTCAAACCTTTTTAAACTCCCTTTAGAATGGAAAACAAAAGAGCTTAACGGGCCCGGTAATTACCGGGAGCTTCGAGAAACGGGCCCCTGATCATGTGCAAGTTGAAAGTTCATGTTGTTTCCCTAGGGAGTTAGTGAGTTTTGTTTGCCTTCAGGAGTTTTGACCCACGACATGTGACACGCTCACTTCCAATCGGAAATTGTATTTGAGTTGGGAGGTATAACAAAATAGCTTGTTGCTACTTTCATTGACTCTTGATTTTAAATTCTGCTTTCAGGAAGAGTTTGCAGGTATGATAGAAGATGCTGGATTCAATCATGTGACTTACGAGAACTTAACGTTTGGAATAACAGCCATCCATTCAGGCTTTAAACTATAAAGTGACTCTTTGACCACTAACTCTCAGAAAAATTTCAAACTGTACTCTTTTGACCTCAAAGTGTGAACAAGAGTTGTTCTTGAATGAGTTTGTACAAAATATAAGAAAGAATAAATCAATTTATATGAAACTATTTAATTGCTTGCTTTTTGACTTGAACGTTTATGTAACAATTATTCCATGAGCCCGTGTTGGATATGAAGTGATAAAATAACCAATGAGCGCATAGCAGGAGTTGGTTATAATCACTTCATATCCAACAAGGGCAAATGGAATAATTGTTTTAGTAAATTCTCAAACCGGGTTTTGCCGCCGACGTTTATTTCCACAATTTAACAAAGCGAAAAATTTTAAACTTGGCGCACTATTTTCCATATGATGTAAAACTCTGACTATTGGCTCATAGTCGGAGTTTTTTAGCCAATCAAAAAGCTAGAAATGCTATAGTCGGAGCTGAGAATTTACTAAATGGGTATATTCCTCCAATACACCTTAATTATGTGCAGGCTTACTAAAATTTCTTCAGATTTTTGCAGTGGCAAGTACATGCTTTCTTTGTTTGATTTCTTGGTAAAAATTTTCTGCTAATTTTAAGTTGCTGAATGTAGTTTCCCAATTTTTCTTTTATTTCAAACCATATTAGCTGATGAGTTCATACTTACATGTCACAAAATAAGTTACTACAGTTATAATTTCCAGAGTTGCTTGACAATAGAAACTGTCGAAGAAGTCTCAGTCATACTTCAGCCCAGCCATTTCATGTGTCTGTGTTCTTTGAAGAACAAGGTAAAAAACAATAGTTGGTATTCTTATTCAATGAGATGCAAATAAGTGGCAGGGTATTCTGCAATAGACCTTTAGCTTGGAAGGTTTGTAGCCCCATTTCAGACCATGTGTTGATACTCTTGAGAAATCTTGCTTTCAAATTTTCCAATAATCCTGTGTATATGAACGAATAATTTTTAGATAGATAAAAGAATAATTCTCCAGAGAATATCACATGATCTGAAATGGGAAAACAAACCACCCAAGCTAAAAGAGGTCTATTTAGCCTGCTATTAAACTTCAGTTTTTGGGTGATCATTATTCTCCCTGCAATCTCATTCAAAGATCGTCTGAGGTTGCTCTTTTTCACTCCCTGAATGAAAGCAAGCCACTTTTACCTGATAGCAGTTTCCCTTGCAACACAAACTTCTGTATGTTTAATTTAAAGTCAGTAAGACTAACCAACCAGAGCAAGCTTGACAATCTTATATTTATTACATCTGAATTCTGCCAAGAGTACAAAGCAGACCTGACAGACAATTTATGTGTAATAAGTTAGCCCACCTTTCCAACAACTCTAATGGAGGTGGTTATTAGTGGTTACAGCATCCTTCAAGTCAAAGCTGTGTATGTTTATTGCACAACAGAAAGGGAGCGCAAGTACATTTTTTATAAAAATTTTTATAGTACAGCCTAGAAATATGTTACAAAGCAAAGAACACAACAACGCGATCTTTTCAATAGTTTTCTAAAGTATAACTTTATTTCATAGGGCGTCCTGCGACCTTGAGTCTATCGTGACACGAGTAATACAGCATTTTCTTTTTGGCACCTAATTAACCAGACTTGAAGAGCAACACGGCTACTTGTCCAAGGTAGAAGTAAATAAAATGCTTTGTTTCATGGGTCACATATGATCCAAAGTTCCTTCCAACAATGCAGTGCCATGTGGGGTTGTATTTCTTGTCAAATTCTTTCTTGATGTAGGCAGCGATGTCTTTCTCGATGTTGAACTTTTCCATAGCTTGGGTAGCACACTCAACTGCATCTGACTGCATGTCTTCTGACATGTCGGCATTTTTTATTACGGCTTTCCTTTCGGTCATCTAGAACAAACGCAAACTTAAATTAGCTTTACGCCCCACGCACCTCCTAACTAACCGGGTACCTCCCAAAAGACCACGCCTATGGGGTTAACGGCAAAGAGGAATGAAAAAGAACCAGGTTACTTACCCTGTCTAAAAACAGCTTTCCGCAAGTTACACAGATCTTCGCCACCGAAATTCTCTTTCTCAAACAGCTACCACAAACAAACACAACATCGCTTCCTTGGAGTTTTTGACCCACGCCATGGAACACCCAATAGTTGTAAACTGAGTTGTTGATTGGATTACTCTCCGAGCCTATTTCGGCGGCCTATAACAATCCAGAATGCACTGCGGGATCAACATGTTTGCCCACTCCCGCCTAGCCCCACTCTCCCCGGCTGAATTTTGGGATCTTGTACCTTTGATTGCCTTTTAAGACAGGTATTAGGGAGCTTTAGGTTGGACTACGAGTACGAGGTTGAGTACGAGTATGATTTTCGAATTTCAAACCAGTGATGTTTTCAGAGCCTTCATTCTTCTTGTTGGTTTTAAGAAGAGAGAGTAGCTCATGTGATGAGATGGGAATGTGTTGTGACAATGTGAAGCCTGAAAACTAGAATTGAAAAGTCGTACTCGTACTCAATCTCGTACTCGTAGTCCAATCTAGGCTCGATTTCCGCCGCTCTCTCGTGTCTGGTCTGCCCTCCCCGAGAAGAACGGCTGGACGCGTGAGCGGCAAACCATGTCTGTGACGTCAATTCATAATTTAATTCATGCGGCGCTCCTGGTCGCCGGAAATGTTATCTGATTACAACCTACGACTCTTAACATTTGTACATTTGCCGTTCTATTTATTTAAATTTGCTTTTCCGAACTATTTTGTTTCACATTATTGCTGCGGAAGAGCGCTGTATGCATAAATGCTGTATGCTATGGAAGAGTTCGTTATTTGAGTAGAGCAGCGCCGTTGGACTGTGGTTTAGCAAACTGATCATGCAAATCAAGATCTGTCAAAGGTGACATGTTGGTTTGCATGGTTAAGTTGATACAGTACTCTACAATTTGCCACGTACGTTTTGCTAGTCGGTTTGCTTTACCCACGATTTAGCTCACTTAAAAAGATAATTTTGCCTGGCTTCGCCAGAGACTGGTGTTGCTATCCTTATAAAACGCAATACTTTTATGTGCTGACTGTTTTGTATCTAAATTTGAGCTCAACGTTTAGCTTGATCTGACTCTTTGTTATCTGACGTTCTGGAACCCAAAGATTCATACATATTGTTGGCTGAAAAATGAATGCATCTTGGCCATTTACAAACCTTTCTAGCGTTTCTTGTTGTGAATTTTAAACTTTCGATCTTAATTGTCTCTGAAGTTCTCTCGTATACTATTTATCAATTCCACATCATCTGCCATCACGGGCCGCAATCCAAACTGGCGAGATAATTTATGCCCGACAAAAATCTGCGGGCGGTTATCTGATTGGTTAAAACTAACAAAAGAATCCTTACGAGTCCAGCCGTGCTTTCGGGGGAGGAGCGCGGGCTCATTTCCCGAACAGCGGCTGGTAATCGAGCCTAAGTCCAATCTAAAGCTCCCTACTAGGTAGGCCAACAATCCGCGGGCAACAAAAATTGCGTTTAGGAGGCCGTAAAATAAAACAGCAAAATCAAATTCCCGAATGAAAAACTTCACGTTTTTCTTGACTGGACAAAGGCTCGATCAGCCGCGATATTTTAAACCTGCGATCAGGCGTTTTTTTTGTAAGGGAGAAGACAAAAAATACCCCTCGTCTACATATGGGGAGGGAGGGTATGATCGCAGGTTACGATGTTTCAAACTTCTGCTTTTCAAACACAAGTTTTTCTCATCACCTTCCCGCTTTCTTTTTCCCATGAAAAAAAAAACGTTTCAAACCTCGCGGAAAACTTTAATGTATAGAGTACATGGATGAGCCCCTATTGCATGAAAATACTGTTGTTGGCCCAAGCTCTACTGTCAAAATATATTTATTGATTTTAATGGTGCCATCGCAAAAAAGAACGTCTGATCGTAGTTTCCGTAAAAACGGGTGTATGAACGAGCTTCGAATAAACAACAGGCTAAGTTAGTTTCTGTTACTGATGTGGTATTTGTGTATGCTATTTCTAAAGGTGTTTTTTTGTTATTAGCTCTATAGTGATGACTTTTGGGATGATTGGGTTTACACATTTGTCTGGGCGTATCAAAAGAACGGCCCGATTTATACTAGAAACGGATCATCCGTCTAGGACGAGCTTGGGCAAAGAACGATAGCTCGTCTGATAATCCGTCTGTGTATAAATACGGGCAAGCAGACGGATCATCCGTCCAGACAAGCTAGCGTGATAGTCCGTCTTGTCAGACGAATCAAAGTGGATAACTCGTTAACGAACTATCCACGAAAACTACAACTTGTGATAAGAAGCCAGTGACTTTTTCCAATAAACTATAAACACAGTATAAACACGGGACGAGTCACACGACACACAGAGAGTTCGTCTCATAGTCCATCCTGTATTAACACTAGACGGATGATCCTTCTCGACGGATGATCCGTCTGGAAGGATGATCCGTCTTCAGCATAAATCGGGCCAATAGTATTCAGGGGAACACCTCTCTGTCTTTCCCTCAGATAGCGCTGCTCACTCTCCGGGTGCCTCGCCATATGTGAAAACAAAACAAATAAT
>CM042753.1:830422-840422 GCA_022496165.2 Catalaphyllia jardinei | reverse complement strand
CAGGGCTGCACAAGCAAATTGTGATATTGGAAAGGAAAGCTAGGAAAGAAAACAACAGTTTTCTGCACTTAACTTGCTAAGGAAATCAGAAACTGGATAAGGAACCAGTGGATTAAAATGCCCTCTGGGAACAATAGGATCAATTGGACATAGGACGTTTTCTTTGGATATCATGGTATGCATGGTTTCTCATTTATGATGATAAACCTACATCTGAAATTGACACTTTTTAAAGACTGCAGATAGTTATGTTAATGGGCACCCATTTAAAGAACTTTCATTTGTTTAAGACAACATATTTGGTTTCATTTTAATTTTATTTTGAGGTATGTGTAGTAGTAAAATACTGTTCCTACAAGCAAAGAATTAAAGAACAGTAAGTCTTGAATAGTTTGGCTGAATAACATTATGATTCTCAGTACTTTGCTGAAAGGCAAGCAGCATTCCTGCATTTTTCTTCTCAAGCATGCTGTGTTGTATAAAACTAAAAGAAATTATTGACAAGTTGACTTTTTATAATCCTGTGACAGATCTAAAGCTGTCTGGAGGAGACCGGATCCTCTCATGTCAGTGATCACGGAATAGCATAGGAACTGGAGGTCAGCTCCAGTACAGTTTTGGGACAGAACATTGGAAACAATCAGGATTCAATTTTTTGGAACTCATTCATTTGCCAGGATAGGATTTGGATGTAAACTCTTTTGGCTGTTGCCAACATTTTTGGAGGAAAATCAGAGTTTTGGATGGAGGAAAAGCAATGACTATCTTTCATATATAATGGTCTCTCAAAGTACTCTTCCATGGAGGGTAGCCTCAATGTGGTATGACGTTTTACAAGTTCAGTTTAATGAAATTTCCAATTAAACCAGACATTAGCTCATCCAAAACAATATCCCTGAGGTAAAAAATTACATTTTATTCCATCCACTGTCAGGACTTCCCCCCTGTGATCGCTTCATGACAAAGGGTAACAGTTTACTTCTTTCTTGCACTATTTTGCATGTGTTTTTACTAACATTTTTGCTTCAGGAACTACACAGTCTATAGGATATGTTTGGTGAGAACGAATGCAGGGATGTGAAGTAACAAATTAACAAGTGTGCTGTTGTTGTGGTCATGATGTTGACATACATGAATGTCATTGTCTGGTCAAACTTAATTAAAGTTCTTTTGAAATCACAGTGATGTTGATATTAGTTTTTCTCTTCCTTATCATGGTGCCTTGTTTCCGATGTATGCTGGTGATTCCACTGCAGGAATTAAAGCAAATAGCCAGTTCAAGATCCATAAACAAGCCTCTATTTGCAAAGATGTGTTCAGATATTTGTCTGCAGACAAATTGTTCCAATAAGCAAACAGTTTTCTAAGGGTGAAGGTTGAGGAAAAGTATGAGCTTTGAGGAACAGATTATTCTTAAAGTCAAATGGTGACTTTGTGTATATTATACTTCAAAGATTTTTTGCAATGCTGGCCCCGGTTTAAAGGCTGGATAAGCTATCCAGCGTATAAATGGCTATCCAGTGGATAAGTATTGACAAAACAAACCACGCTATCCACTGGATAGTGATTTATCCGGTGGATAGCATTATCCAGCCTTTCAACAACTGGGGCCAGAAAGTCTCTTCTTCATTGCAAGGTTTGAAACTGATTTACCTGTTGTTCTCCACCACTGAAGCCAGATCTTTGAAAAAGCAGATCAATAATACCTTCGACTTTGTAGTCCTGGAACCCTCACAAGTGTCAGTGACCAGACCATTTCCATCCCAGGTATGGGAGGCTTAAGATACACAGAACCTAGCAGATCAATTATTGATCTGCTAGGTTCTGGGTTCCTTTCCAAAAGTATCTGTAGTTGATCTCTTGCTAAAACCTTTCAAATACCACTTGTCATTTACTTTTGAACAGTAAAGTCTAAAACTGAAATCAAGAATCCCTGTAATTCAGCTAGAATTATAATCTAGATTAAAGCCCTGGCCAAACCGACCTGCAAGTAGTTGCAAGTGGACAAAAGTTGAGATTGTGTAGAGACTTGTGTTGCATGGCCAAACAGACTCTCAAGTTTCCTCCCAAGTACATGCAAGTCGCCAAAAAAAATGTTCTAGGCAAAATATCGTGTATTTCAGTAGCTAATAATAGGTTAATGGACGTCACTTGACTTGCATTGACTTGGGTTGGGTGGCCAAACGGTGAAAAACTTGCTTTGACTTCCGTGCAAAATTGATCTCGACCAAATTGAGCGCAAGTGTGCGCAAACCCTGGCCAAAAAAGGTAATTTTCAACTTGCGTCTACAGGCGACTCTGTTTGGCCAGGGCTTAAAGTGGTACTAAAAATGAAAATCACATGTTTCCTATCTAAAGCCACTTTGAAACTTAAACAAGAAGACTGCATGAGAAGGAGAATGCTGTTTACTATTTTCAAGTATCTCTTCATTGCAGAGATCTTCAAGGTTTTCAAATATGAAAATTAACTAAGTGATGATGTCATACACTCAACCAGATTTTGTTCAAATATGATGAAAAGAGAGATCTCGGCCAATTTGTATTGTTTG
This sequence comes from Catalaphyllia jardinei, assembly GCA_022496165.2. Classification (NCBI taxonomy): domain Eukaryota; kingdom Metazoa; phylum Cnidaria; class Anthozoa; order Scleractinia; family Caryophylliidae; genus Catalaphyllia; species Catalaphyllia jardinei. The sequence goes on along the minus strand of CM042753.1, from coordinate 837,873 downwards.
ATTCTTTGCAGTAAGATTCTTCTAAATGTGCTTCACAATATGAGCTTAACAGTTCTGTTACCATGACAACATACAGGGTTCCAGACCTTCCCATGTTAAAAGCTTTTCTGCCCACCTTTGGTGTTTCAATTTGATATTTGCTAACAGCACTTTCCATGCATGATCCAACAAGCATCTTAATATGTTAGCTCGAGTTTGTCGCCTTGTTAAACATTATTCAAGCTGAAAGTCACTGACATTGAGATCAAGTAGGTGGGGACTGGAAAAGAGTGGGTTGCCATGGGAATGAAATCCATAGGTGTGTGTACTAGTGAAGAATGATCATCGCAGTAAATTTTCCAATTTCAGCAACTGGAAAGAAGCTTGAAAAAAAATCAAGGCCACAACGAGATTCGAACCCATGACCTCCACGATACCGGTGCGATGCTATGAACCCACACATAGCCAGGCTTCTTCTTTCCGGTTGCTTAAATTGGAAAATTTACTGCGATGATCATTCTTCACTTGCATCTATAAATGCAGTTCAAATATGAAATATTTCATATATGCTTCACATCATTTCACTCCTCATGGGAGATATGAACTCGATAAATTGACCTTGCTCCCAATGTGTGGCTTCATTGCTCAGTTGGTAGAGAGCATCGCACCCGTATCGCGAAGGTCATAGGTTCGAATCCCGTTGAAGCCCTTATTTTTTCAGGCTTCTTTCCAGTTGCTTAAATTGGAAAATTTACTCTGATGATCATTCTTCACTTGCATCTATAACCGCAGTTCAAATAGGAAATATTTCATATATGCTTCACATCATAGGTATGTGTAGTTTCAACGGTCTGTATTGGGTTGAGTGTATGATGTCATCAGTCATCTCATTTGCTTATTTTACACATTTTTCAAACTTAAATATCTCCGGAATAGCCTGCGAACAGGCTCCAAGTTGGAGACAAGCACGCGCCGAGCAAGTGAAGGCTCCACTTGCTCGGCGCGATATTTTTGCTGTGCTTGTCTCCAACTTGGAGCCTGTTCGCAGGCTAGAGCGAGTTTTGATATATTTGCCCTACAGTGTTATAATAAGAGACAAGGCAGGAAACTTCGGCCAGTTTGGGGACAAAACACTCTTTGAAAACGAGTCAAATTTGCACACAAAAATAGCATTTACTCACAATATATTTCACTGAACTCAAAAATTTTTCGTGCCCTCCAACCGTGAGATGACAATTGATCACTTTCCAAGTCTCGGGCGCGCGATGACGACAGCAAACTGATCAACTTGGGAGGTCCACGTATTATTTTCCGCTATTTTGTCCGTCATATTTCAACTTTTTGCCCAGCTAGAACGCTAAAATCTGAAGGTGTAATTTATTGGACTGCAGAGAGAGAAACTACAGGCCATAAATTGAGTTCAGCGAAATATATATGTGAGTAAATGCTATTTTTGTGTGCAAATTTGACTCGTTTCCGAAGAGTGTTTTGTCCCCAAACTGGCCTCAGTTTCCTACCTTGTCTCTTATAGGGCAAATATATCAAAACTCGCTCGTATCTCGTTTAAACTCTCCAGGATGAGAAAAAATGACACCATTGAATGTTTGAGAGTATTTATTTGGTAAATAACTCGTACATTAAACAACTTTAATGTCATCTCCTAATTTCCATACAAACTTATATTTCAGCCACAGTACACCATACAAACTGTTATATTACGCTTTGGTTACCTGTGCTATCATTTGTTTATTTTATGACTTAAGGCGGCGATATACGAGATACAAAAACCCTCAACTTGTCGCGCAACATTGTTTCGTTGCAAGTTTTCGTCGATGTTTCCCGTTTTTCACCTTGCGTGATCAACTTGACCCGCAACAAAAACATTTGTTGCAGGTTTAATGATATACATGAAAAAATTACTCGATTCTGATTGGCTGAGGACAGTGCAGTTTTTCCTTAACACAGTGCAGAAAAGAGGTAATTGAATGCAAAAAAAGGTAATAAAGAGCAAGCATTCTGATTGGTCAATGAACAAAGAAGTTCACAGATAGCCAATCAAATCTTTTCTTTCAAATCAAGCGCGCGCCCTGGATGGCGCAATTTTTTCCTGGTTGTGTGATAATTAAATCACCTGAGGTTAAGCGCGCGCACAAAACTGAGAAGAGAGTTCAGAGTCCGTAAAATTCAAAACATCCTTCCCGCAAAATTTTCATGTTTATATTATTAATGAGTAATCTCACGGTTTCTCTCGTTCAATTTGGAATTAATTTGCACTTGTGAGTTTTTCAAAAAGCGAAATTGCACTCGCCGAAGCGGCTCGTGCAATTTCAGCTTTTTGAAAAACCCACTCGTGCAAATTAATTTCAAATTGAACTCGAAACCGTATGATTACCTATACGAAGAAATGCGGCGCGCTGATTGGTTGATTTGCAGGGCACGAGCAAATTTGTTGCGGGACAAGTTCTGAGTTTGATGAAAAACGAGCAACAAAGCCAAAATTTGTTGCTCAAAGTAGACCCGCGCTCTACTTTTCGCAACAACTTTCAACCCAACATTTGTTGCGCGACAGATTGATCACACAAGGTGAAAAACGGGAAACATCGACGAAAACTTGCAACGAAACAATGTTGCGCGACAAGTTGAGGGTTTTTGTATCTCGTATTTCGCCGCCTTTAGCGCGCGCGCTCATGATGACGTAGCATGTGATTTGCTTGCGCAGTAAGGATCCGCAGAAACCATTAGCGCGAACGTTCTTAAACACATTTTTAGAGCCACTGGTGTACCGAACAGATGTAGACAAACGCGAATTTCGCAGGTAAAGGACAGCGTCGATTAAAAAATTAATTTATATTTTACCTACGAATCTTGGGATACTCCTAAGTCATTGACTTTGTTTATCACTGTCAAAGCTATCACGAAACTGAATCTGGGACGCTAAATAAATAAATTTGAAATAGAATTTTACAAAATTAGCCGTCGAAGTTCGCGTTCTTCAGTCAACGCAGAATTGGTCATTTCACATTGTTGTTTTGCAAAGGACGGCAAAGAAATGATTTATAACGCAGGTGCACAGCCATTGTTCTGCTTATTAAACCTTTTGTTTAGCGACGTTCCCCTTGGCGTTGCCGTCGTGGTTATCTTAAACTCCCTCAGTAACCACGACGACGGCTAGAAAAAAATGAATTTATATTCTACAAGCGAAATTCGCTATTAGCTAGATCTGCTCGGTACACCAATGGCTCAAAAAAACCTGCTGAAGCTAAATATAAAATTACGGCGTTCAATTCCAAATGGAAATAGGAAAAATTAGCCTTCGTCGTCAACGTTCTGACTTAAAAGGAGGATGAAATCAGGACCCCCGCGAACTAGCCGTCAAGCTGACGGGGGACTGAAACGGGAATCCAATTTAAGATTCAAGATGGATGATACAACTGGTTGACAGGCCAAACACGACTCCTAATGGTCTTTATAGATCTTTTTTAGTAGAGGCTGATTTTCAATTAAATGCTATTTATTCATAAGAATGTTTTTAGAATTAGGCAGATAGCGATTTTCTGTAACAAACTGCAAAATTCTTTTGTGCGTGTTTGTTTATTTTGTAAAGCAGATATTCTTTCCCTAAATTTAATTTCTGAGAGAAGAACACCTCTGGATAACTTCTGACGCCTAATCTGCGTTTGAATTGCGTAATAACGTTTTCTTTAAATGCAGCTTTTGAAGAGTTGGTAAAGCCTTTCCTGTCTTTCCTGGTGGCAGTAGGTGAAGTGTGTTTATAGATCGTTTTCACTGTCACGCAAAAAAATCAAAAACCATCCAGTGGAAAAGCTAAGACATTGTGATGTTATAGAAGATGAATAAATAAGACACTTGTCCAAGTTTTAGGCCTGTGCGTTTCCCCAAACTTCAGCTATTGGTCGAAATGCTTCGCAGAAATTTTAAGAGCCCAATATGAATATGAAAACGCCATGTTGGTACACCAACATGGCGGCCGAAAAATAGTGTAAACATCTGGAATTTACTTTAACTATGAAGGCGACTGATTATAAGTATTTAAAAACAAGCATATACATAACCACTTTTCCCAATGCTCTAACTTCTAAAAAAGGCATAAAATCATGAGATAAGTATATATTTTATATATACTTCGTAGCCTTGTGTCACGCGCCTCCATAACCCGGAAATTAAAAATGCTCTGGTTTCCAAACGAAGCCCGCTATTGAGCTATAAAACTGTGAACAGGTATAACTATGCCGCCTCTTATGCCTGATGAGGATAAAAATTTCGGTGGATCTTTAGTTTTAGATTTTAGGAAGTGATGACGTCATGTAAAAAGATCATAGGCAGGCCAAAAGAACCTCGTTCCCAGGGTCCTCTGTCTACCTCGAGAAGGCTGGTCACGTGTCTATGCATGCCAACCCACCGGTTGGGTCCTCAGCTTAATAGCGTGCGCACTAGAGCCGGATGTGCAGTACTAATGATCGCGAACGTCCTTAAATCAGTCTTAATTGCTTGGAAACAACAGGACCCTTGAACAGAGTGTAAAACAGATGGTTATGTGCTTGTTACACGGGTTCCAGAGAACAGTAATTTTTTTGAAAAGAAAACTTTTATACTGATTGTCTTATTGATACTTGACTTTGCAGCCCTTGCAAAACCAGTTGCGGACTTTGGGCGTTTTTGTCAGCGATGTACAAGAAAAATGAAACCATAACAAGCATCGATCACAAGCGATACTATCTTGCTCCTCGTCTGATATGACCTTTTCACAGACTTCGCAAAACCATTCCCTATCTTTTTTTTCCTTTAGGACACCTAACACAGCCAACCAACCGTCATTGTTAAAATACTTACGAACGCGATGAACATCAACGTTGCTAGTGTCTCTTATGGTATCTCTTATCAAATGGATATTGCTCTTTACATCTTTGTCATTCAACACCCTCTTGCCACTTAACGTTTCTGCGGCAGCCAATTGACTGGTGAGACACTCTAGTATTATTCTGGACTTCTCATCCGGAGGCAGTTTGCTGAATGGCACTAATTTGTTGGAGTCTTCTTTTCGTCGTTTGGATTTTGGAAGGCCGACTACTGTCAGTTCAGCGCCTTTAGGACGACCCCTTTTCACCATTTTTGGTGGCATTCTGATGAAGCTATAAGTCGAGTTTCTTTGCTTTTCCGGTTGACCTTTCGAATCTTCTGACTTGCCTGACTTAAGAGTCTCGGAAATCGGATATTTTAGGACAAACTTCTTGATTAACTGACTGTTCAGAAATTCCCGTTTGCATTTCTTCGCAAGCGTCCGAGCCATTTGTCGAATCTTCTGTTACTTCCGACTTGACTTTCAGAGATTTAGGACAAGCTTGTTTGTTTGTTTCAATGTTAATTTTTTCAGGAGTGTCTGGTCCATGAGCAAGACTTTCAAGTACAGCTTGATCGATAATTTCGTGATGACCTTCTTCAGCAATCTCGCTGTTGACTACTGACTCAGGAACTTCAGGAATCGTCTGCTCAAGAGCTTTGGAATTTTTAAGTGGACTAAGTACTACTTCAGTTCCAAGTTTCCAATAACTAATTAGGTCTTGTAAAAGCTGGTATCTATTCCTGAAGCGGACCATACCACTTCACTCGCGAGCGATGCAATAATCTGTCCAGCCTGCAAACCTTTACGAAATTTTTGGGCCTGGGAAAGAACTCTTTCTTCTTTGTCGAGTGCTGACAAAAACACCTGCGGTGTATGGCAGTCCTCTGTGAAGGCACTTCGACTCTCCCTTTCAAATTTATGTAGCTATATATGAGTTTGAATAAACATGTATGTATGTATGACTATCGTCTGCCACAACGATTTCTGGTAGAAATCGCGAGTTCTTCAGTCATATAAAAGTTCTTTGGCCATCTCTTCTTGGGGAGACTGCTCCCGAATAAAGGCAGCTTAAGTATTGTTCTTGCTCGGAAGATGTGTCTACATGGGAGACCCATGCGTTTTGCAAATGAGCAAGTGCATGTCTCCGCCGTTGTTGTGAGGGGATTATGCCCCTTTGTTGAAGCCACTTCAAAGGTTTCTTTAGCCGTCTGGGACATCCTTGATACGGTGCTTGCCTTGATGAACTGCTCACGAACAAAGTTAAGGAATAAGGCGCCAAAAGGTCTGAATAATGCTGTAGTGTGTCATCCATCGTTCCGTAGTTTATTGGTCGCCTCGTCAAGGCCATTAAGTAGTGGTGGCTCCGTTCACTTCTCAAAGATGCCAAAACAGAAAAACATTCATGGAAGAACTGCACCAGGCTCGCGTATTTGCTGCAGACACTTTTAATCTTGGAGAAAGTTGTCTCTAGACGATTGTTTGTTCTTTCACCAAGGTTAAGAGTATTATCTTTAAAACACGAGACCCACTGATCCTTTATGGGAATCCAGTTTAGTTCAATGTAGTCCTTTACTTTAGTTCAATGTACTCCTTTACACTCGAACTGATGTTATCCAGTGCCTGTAAATGCCTGTCGAATTCTTCTGGGGATTTGGAACAGGCCAGATCAGTCAGAACCTCCAGACATCGATGTCTTTCGGCTGACGTTATACCCACTTTTCGCAAGTTACTTCTCTTCGAAACGAACGCAGTGTGTGGAACAGGCAGATATTCAAAGAAGCGCCTGGAAAGCAGTTGGTAAAGGCTTCCCGTTCTGTGAAATCGTTGTCAGACATGACGACTTTTGTTTCATTACAAGCAGGATTCAATTTTTTGAAAACACCAACGGCTGCTTCAGTGACCGCCTTTGTTTCCCCGGCAAGGATAAACATAGCGGCAATCTCGCTTAAGCCATTACCGTCAATACAAAGAACAAGATACACAGGCATTCTCAGTTCCAAAAGCTTAAAGGTTGCGTCCACAAGAATTAGCTCTGGAAATTTGTGGTACACATTTTTCATGTACTCGTCTTGGTAGAAGATGCACTTGAAATTGTTTTCCTCGTCAATTATCAGTTCAGCAATGGATCCCTGTTGTTGCTGAAGGTAGCTAACAACACTGTCAAGGTCGTTTTTATTGATATCTTTTCTTGCTCTTTGCTTCATATTAGAGATATCCTTCAATACAGAATAGTAATGTAAAGACGGATCAGCCAATGCTACCCTTTTCGGGACTCGCTTCTCTGCTGCCTTTAATGAACGAACATCTTTTTTCCGTAATTCACAAAAGTTTTCAACGTAGTAAGATTTGATTAGCATTTCAAGTTCCTGAATGCTTGCGATTCGCTGACCCACGTAAAACGTTCCCCCCAACTTTCTTTTGCTTGCGCAATTATCTTGGGAAATGCTACTTCTTTCTCCTTTTTTCTGCTCAAGGTGAGATTCACCTGTATCACCGACCTCATCGCACTGGTTGCAACCTCCATCATCCTCAGCAGCGGCTGACCCATCGCCGACGTTCTGTGAACCCTCCCGGTCATCTCCGTCATCCTTAGCAGCTGCTGACCCGTTGC
>CM042753.1:824761-830412 GCA_022496165.2 Catalaphyllia jardinei | reverse complement strand
ACCCTCCCGGTCATCTCCGTCATCCTTAGCAGCTGCTGACCCGTTGCCGACATTCTGTGGACCCTCCCGGTCATCTCCGTCATCCTTAGCAGCTGCTGACCCGTCGCCGACATTCTGTGAACCCTCCCGGCCATCTCCGTCATCCTTAGGAGCTGCTGACCCGTCGCCGACATTCTGTGAATTAACCCTCCCGGTCATCTTCGTCATCCTTAGCAGCTGCTGACCAGTCGTCGACATTCTGTGAACCCTCACGGTCATCTCCGTCTTTCTTAGCAGCTGACCAGTCGCCGACATTCTGTGAACCCTCCCAGTCATCTCCGTCATCCCTTGCAGCCGCTAACCTGTCGTCCTGGTAGTCATATCCGTCACCCTTATCAGGCACTGACCCATCATCAAAGCCATCAACAGAGCTGAGACATGCTGGACGCTTCGAATCATCTCCATTACCTCTTGGAGCTGCAAAATCGCTACCACAATTATCATCAACGCAGTTGGGACTCTCACAACCGTCCACAGAAATAAAATCATGATGATCAATCTTGTCCGCGTTTTGTCGGTGATGGGTGGTATCACGCTTATCTCGGAAACTCGACGTCTGGTGTTTTCGTTGTCTCCTTCTTAGTTTTGACCTTAGTCTCCTTTTTGAAGGCGTACCTTGCTGCTCCTCGTTAGCTGCTTCGTCTTGAGCTGGACGATCGCTATGACTACTCGGTGTGTTGTCAATCCCTAAAGCTTGGAGATCGACTTTTCCATTCACGAGCCACGAAGCAAGCGAGCACCTCTGGAAATCAGAATAAACGGAAGGGAACAGCTCCTCAGGCATCTCTGCTGTATCGCTAAGGAACAGGTCTCGCCAGAGAATAGGGGCTGCCGAAGCAATACCTCCCAAAATCGCTGCTGTAACACCACAGACATTTGCACATGTTTGGATGGGGAGATTTGTTAGGGAACCAATATGTTGACTTCCACTAGGAACGGAACCTTGCATACATCCTTTGAAGGGCCTGAGCTTTAAGTTGATTTCTTCATATAACGTTGCGACTATGGGGAGAAGTACGTCCTTGATATTCTTTGGCGTACCCCAACCATAAGGATCACGATAGTACCATTGATTTGTTGTTAGGTCGATGTACAGAAGTGTCCAATGATTGCCTGGTCTATTCGGGCTGCCAAAAAATACCTCTACTGCCTTTCCCACGTTTACGAAGAATGTAACGTACTTCGTGTCCCTTCCGCACTCTCGAATAACTTGGCGAATGCTCTTGCCATCCATTTGAAGAAGCTCATTAAACATAAGAACAGCTGTTTCACTGCCCTCTGACTGCAAACTTTGTGCAGTAGTTGCCAGTACAGAGAAGTCGAGCCACTTGGTACCAGAAAGTAGGGCCAAATCTGAAGCTAGCCCTCTCCTTCTGAACTTTGTTTGCTACTTCCCACAGGCCGTCAACATTTCGAATAGCTTCTAAGGAAGGTAAAAGTACCAAGGTTACAGGAGACAGCGCTGTATTTTCCGAGTCGAAGGGTTTTCAGCATATTCTCACAAGTAGACTAGGATGGCATACGTTGAAGTGAGGTAACTTTCGTGGTGTTTCCTTTTGGCGTCACCAGGAGGGTCTGCGGTCCTGTCTGAGCCACTCGTGGAAAACGAATACTAGACGCTACAAGCCTATTGGTAGTGTGAAATGTCTTATTCACAATAATACCCTGAAAGAAGTGCAGATAAAATAAAATAATTCAAATTTGTTTATATAGTCCGCGTGGTATGAGAACTTTTAAGTCACGTGTCCGAAGAAACATATTTTTATTTCCGAGTCTGCATTTTCCCCGCTGGCTTTTCTCATAATTCAGGCCAAGGGTGTTTATGGGAGGGGATGTTTGTTAAGGAATTCGTAACCCTAAGAACTCTGAAATTAGGATCGACCGACCAATTCTCACTGACTGCATTATTCCAGTGAGATTAAGGGCGTTGTCTGGTTGGTTCTATCATAAACAGCATCTCCTTTATGGCAACTGAACTTGGCGAGACGAGTGCAGTTTGTCAAACTTACCTGCCACACTGGATCCTACGGAAGCTCGTAGGTGCCATCCGACTTGTTAAAATCCGAAATCTGACTTGTAAAAGTCCGACATCCGACTTGTTAAAATCCGACATCCGACTTCTGACTTGTTAAAATCCGACACCCGACCTGTTAAAATCCGACATCCGACTTGTTAAAATCCGACATCCGACCTGTTAAAATCCGACATCCGACTTGTTAAAATCCGACATCCGACCTGTTAAAATCCGACATCCGACTTGTTAAAATCCGACAAAATCAGTTCGACATCATAGTTGGCTCAGGCCGGCAGGGAGCGTTGAAAAGAAGATGGCGGCGATTGACAGATATCCGTTGTTTTGTTCATTAGTTTGTCTTGCCTCTCACCACTTAATATGACATAAATCAGTTAATGACAAATAATGTAATGCTGAATCGATTAATCAGACTACAGTGGAACCTCCATTTAACGAAGTCGCTGGGGACCAGCCAAAGTTGTTCGTTAATTAAATGGAGGGTTCGTTATATCGAAAACCTCGATATAACGAATTTGAGGGGAAACGACCGAAATGTTCGTTATATCGAGGTTATAGTTAATGATTGATTTGTAACACAGGTGACTTCTGTGGAAAATACTGTAGTGCCAATGTCTATAGCATATAATAAGCCGTTGACGGAAAGGTTGCTGTCTCTTTACCATAAGGATTGATTGATCTGTTCAGCGTTTATCATCTTCTGTCGCGTGTTGACATTGTTGCTGCGGAGCGAACGTAGCGAGCGAGCAGCAACATAAACAGGATTTAAGAAGAATATATAAAGGGAGTACGAATTCTCGAATTCATCACTTTTTACCAGAATGCATTGCGCCATGACAGGAGCCCATGCCACGAACAACACGAGGTTGTGACACCGTTGTGTTGGCGTCCTTTTTAGCGTGGATTGCAGTTGTGGTTTGCTTTGATTTACCTGTAAAGCGATGTGAGCGAGATCCTGCTTGGCTTTCACAACACTTGCTGTTGTCGTTAATGCAGAATTATCTGGACGATTAATTGTCACATCTTAATTTAAAACTTACTGCGTCAATTTCGTAGCAGTCTCGCCTCCTTCGTCAAATTCTTAATGAAGAGAAATCGCCGGTACTTTAGCTAGTAGAATAATTAAAACAAACGAGAACACGCTAATTTATATCTGCTGCCATCAATTTGTTTCCATCCAAACATGGATTTTAAGCTAAAACTTCAGGTCCTTCAGCATTTTCACACATCGCAACGGACGCGTCCTCATCAGAGTCTGTCACATTCGATCATTCTAGAGACATATGCGTACCAGTTCAGAATTTTTAAGTCAACTTTCTACTCTTACAATTTCCACATCTTTCCGATTATTTGGATTTGGTGAAGAGGAGGTTGATGTGGATCAATTCATGTCCAAACAGTTAAGATCACCATGTGCTATTGTCACGATCACCAGCGATGGAGAGTAGTGCGATTTTGGCTAAATCGGAGGAATAGTACTCCGATCTACCACTAAAGATTTATGAAAGTGATGTACCGATTCTACGATTCCTCCGATTTTACCTGAAGATTGTTATGAAAGTGATGTACCGATTCCTCCGATTCTACGATTTTACTCGTGAAGATTGTTATGAAAGTGATGTACTGATTCTACGATTTTACCTCAAGAGTTTTATGAAAGTGATGTACCGATTCTACGATTTTCTGCAGTATTTTCTGCAGTAGGTGAAAGAACGAGGTATATTCGTGGTTTTTATGTACAGTTATTATGTTATCACCTTCATGACAATCTTCGGAGGAATCGTAAAATCCGAAGAATCGTAAAATTGGAAGCATTGTTAAATCGGAAGAATCGTAAAATCGGAAGAATCGTAAAATCGGAAGAATTGTAGAATCGGTACATCACCTTCATAAGAATCTTAATCGGAAAAATAAAATCCCGTTTAGCCATAATCGCACTCTACTGCAGCGACGCGTCATATTTATTAATGTGTCGTTGTTTTCTTGCAGACAATTTTGAAATCTGCGCCACGAACAACACGAGGATGTCAGATAGTCTTTTCGCGTGGATTCCACTGAAATTTTGCTCTGATTTACCTGTAAAACGATGTGCAGGAGATCGTGATTGACTTTCACAACTCTTGCTTTAATGCAGTACGTTAAAGTTTGTAAAAATCTGGACGCCCGGGTCTGGACGATTAATTGTGACATCTTATTTTAAACTTAGTATGTCATTTCTTAGCAGTCTCGCCGCCGTGGTCGAATTCTTAATCAGGCGAAGAGAAATCATCGTTACTAAAACTTGTAGAATAATTAAATTAAACGGAAACTGTAGAACACACTTATTTCATATATGCTACGATCAATTCCTTTTCATCCAAACATGAATTTTTAAACTTAACTTTTAGCAGTTTCACATATCCGGCGAACGACTAGCCTGCGAATGCAGACGCCGGTATTTCGGGCTGTCACTGGTGCCGCCAACGGAGACAAGCGACAGCCGGAAATAGTTCGCAGGCTAGCGATCGACGCATTTTCGATACTGTCATCACTCTAGACTTAATGCGTACTAGTTCAGAATTTATAAGTGAAATTTCTGCCCCTACAATTTCCACATCTTTCAAATTTTATCTTCTCGATTTTCTGGTAAACTTGGGGGAGGTAGATGTGTATCATGTGTGTATGTGCTTTATTGTCTCGATCCCTTGTCACGTCCCGCCATCGATTCGTCATGATGCATGAATTTGATACATACACGCACAGATTTTAGGTTACACACCACAAATTGACACTACTTTAAGAAATAAAGGTTATGATGTGACACTTGGAACGCGCAGATAGATCAATGACTACGTAAAATATGTCACTATCAACAGAATGGGCCGCAGCATTACTATCTTTTAGATACCCTAGTAATCGTCCGTTTCAACCTAAGGTTTCTAAGTTGCTTTTGAAAATTGAAAAGAAATTAACTCCTCTTTGAGTTATACCTTTATCACATTAAATAAGAGTAAATTTTATTAACTTCCTGCCCTCCCTTTTGGCCCCTTGGTAAAACTTTAGAGAAGATATTTTCCCTGTTTAGGTTGGCCTTCACAGTAGTAACATGTTGTACACCTAGGCTTCATTTCTTTCTCATACCAAGCTGTCACACAAGTTGTTAAGGCCAAAAATTGCAGTATTAAGTGTGCAAGAAATCGCTCCGCTACTCTAAATTAAACCGAAACAGGCCAAACAACGCGCAAAATATGTAGAACAAACAATTGCCAGATTACAAGAGGAACTTGACAACACATATAGAGGAGCAACTGAACGAAAGTAGACTTGACCTTGAGATTATTGAATCTCGCACTAAAGGTGCAATTTTGAGATCAAAGTTTAAATGGTATAATGCAGGTGAGAAAAACACCAAATGTTTTCTAAATTTGGAAAAACGACACTATAAGCAAGGGACAATTAGTCTATAATGAATTTAGTTCCGCGCAGGTGAAAATGTATATTGATACTTGCGCGTTATAAGTAAATAAATTATTATTATTATTATTATTATTATTATCATTGTTAATACTGCGAGTTTGTCACCTCGGATGAAAAAATCTTA
>CM042753.1:804761-819761 GCA_022496165.2 Catalaphyllia jardinei | reverse complement strand
TGAAAGGGTCCGGATGCTCGCCGCCTAGTTGAGGGGTGTAAATTTCTGATTTGGTCCCACTTGGGGTGTTCTGGTGAAAACGACGTCATATATAGCCCATCCCATATGTAGCCCGTATGTAGCCGTGAAGGTCTCGTTTAGGGTTTCACTTGAAGAAATATAAAAATATATATTTAACATGTTTTAAAAGAATACTAGACAATTCGCTCCCCTAGGCAATTAGCCCCAGATAATTCGCCTCCGATCTTCAGGCTAGGTATTGAATAAAAGAACGAAGGATATTTTGTATGACGTTGAGTCTTGTTTTTGGCTCAGTAGTGGATAAAAGAACAAGGGGCTAGTTGTCTTAACATCGGGGGCGAGTTGTCTGGATACCGTTTTAAACATGGTCTCTTTTAGGGGTCAAAAATTCCTGCGACACGCAATGATTGGTCTCCTTTAGGGCTTTAATTTCTCACGAGCATTCCCACCCTCTCATTTGCAAATTCCTCCTCCCACCCCATCCCCCGGGCTGAATTGTGTAACCGTACGAATTAGCATTATAAATCCATTTAATATCGAAAACAATGAGAACATTTAAATATTATCTGGACGCTCGACATTTTATTACCGTCGATCCCCGACATTTTATCCTCGACCGCGTCACTGCACTCAAGTGTATCATGGACTACCGCTGAACAGTTGGCACAACTTCAAAAATGCTGCCGTGTAAATAGCAACTTATTTACAAGCGTCGTTTCCAGAATATTTCGCAAGCGGGTAAAATGAATGATAGCTAAGTAATGTGTTCCAGATCTGACCTTGGAATCTGTTCTGTATTTGTATTCTGACAAATAGTCCTCAGTCTTCAGTCGGTATGTCACTGACTTTTCTTTCAGCTTTTGCATCTGAACAAAAAAAAAACACAAATGACACGTCATGTTAGATTGTGCAATGTTAGCGCTTAAACCGTGTGAGGAGGGGTGGGAGTTAAACCAAGAGACGCAGTGTTACTCCATTCCTGGGTCATTACATCGTGTTCTTGAGTAAGACACTACTCTCACAATGCCTTTCTCTTCATTCAGGTCTACAAATAGGTGCTAGTGTTCTAATCTGAATTTGTTCTTAGAATTTGATTTTTCGAAATTCAAAAATCTCAAATTTTAAACAGCGCGCCAGTATAAGTCCAACTTGGCGTTTGATTTTGCACTTATTCATTTCATGCTTCTCAACCCGGGATAAGCTCAGATCGATTGCTGTTCAGGAAAGGAGCCCGAACACCTCCTCCCTCTCTCTTCTCGGAGAGGAACGTAAATCGGACTAGAGAAAGTGACGGAAATCGTGCCTAGGATAAGCCCCAGCGGTTTCGAACGTCTGGTTCCATGCAAATCTTTTACGAAACCATGAACGCACCGATGAGTAGGGATTCAAACGGCACCATTTGGTGAAAATTATAAAAGACTTTGTCACTGTTTTGGTCACCTTGTTCTCTAATTCGAATTTCTCGCCCAGTAGTGTCCCAAGACCATCTTGTGTTTTGTCGAGATCTGGTTGGGCTTTAGACAGTTGGTCTAGGGTTGCAAAACTTTCTATCAACTGCTGCGACAAGCTTTCTTTCTCTCGTTCTAGCGTTTTAACTTGGTCTGAAAAACGCTGGACGTCTGAAGTCAGCTCCTAAAAAACATCCAAAAGTCAAGCACACTATTAGAACTGTCCAAAATGTTTCATATATACTTATCAGGACCCGAGGTACAAACTGGTCCAAACATTAAACTAAAAATGCTAAAACTATAAAAAGTCACATTATGACCCAGCGACATCTTTACGTCGTTTACCAAAGCCACAAGCAAGTCAAACATAAAAACCTTCAGGAAGGTAACCGAAGAATCTCATTGTTTATTTCATAGGTTAGTTGATCATTAAAAAAAAAACATCAGAAACATGTCATACAAAAGTGTACGTAATGAAAACCTTGACAGGTTATCTTACCGCTATTTTAGTCTGTTGGTCAATGGTCTTTTCACACTGCTCACTAAGGGACTCCAGTTTTCTAAAGGAATGTTGTAGATTGTTGTTACTCTCCTCTAGTTGCTGTTGTAGTGTTGATATTTGCTGGTTCTTTCGAGAGATTCCTCGGCATAGACTGCTTTCACGTATTTTTGAGTCTTCAAGTTGTGACATGAGATCTTGAAGAGAGGACTCGTGTTGTTCTTCCATTGAAACCCTGGGTAAATTTCAAAGCAGTAACACTTCCAAATTACTAACAGAAAGAAAAAAAAAGGGGAAGTACAAGTGCAGTTTGTGCTGTTTCTTATTAAGAATGGCTGACTCTTATGATCGAGAAACACCGGTCAACGACCCATTTGGCAAATCGCTCATATTTTGCCCAAAGATACCCTTAGGTCACGTTATTCCAGAAATCATATTTAAAGATTCCAGCGAGTTTTTGTTTTTTAGAAATTCGCGAAAATTTGAAAGCGCGGTCGAAGTGCGGTTTTTCGTGTAATAAAATGACCGAAATAAGGTGCGAGGACGAAGTGCTGGTGTAGTCTTAAAATAAACTCAATTTTCTCCAGACTTGACACAAATGTGGAACAACCACTGTAATTTATTCTCGGTGTTGAACTTATCTCAGAGATGTTGATACAGTAGTTTTCCAAACCATTTAAAAACACCTACGGAGCGTGTTCTAAATGGCGGCAAAATATAGGTCATTTTTAACAGCATAAAAATGCATCTGGTACCTCACTTTTCGATTATTTTACTTCACAGCCTTACAGTAACATTATTGAACATATACCATGCCAAGTTTCATGCTCGAACTCGCAGTATTTCCCTTTGAGAAAAACGAAAATCTATGCCAATGTGTTGTGCGCATGTAATTCAATATACTTTCACCAAATCAGTTTCAAGAGCGAAAATAAAAAGCTATCATTAATTAAAATCCCGTCAATTCATTGCCAACATAGAAACATAATGTCCACTATCTAAAAATTGTTTTAAGACGTTTTCGAAACACAGAGCTAGCTTTACTTTGGTTAATTTCCAGTCCGCCATCATGTCTAGTTTCTCATGATCAGCGCGTGGTATTCCTTTAATTCCCTACGCTGTGAATGGCTGTTGTCAATAAAACTTAAACGCAAGAGATTTAATGGAACCTTAATGATTTCGATTCATTGTACGCTTTGACTTCGTTAAGACACAATAATGGGTCAACTTAGAAATTCTGCATATATAAGTTAATGGCAAACAAGAAGTGAAGCGGTCCGACCGCAGCAAATAAAGAAAATATTAATACGACGAATTTAATCTGAAAATGTTAAGGAAACATACCTAAACGCCATCCGTTCCCCTAAATACCGCTCAACATTTCCTTAAAGAGCCCAAGCTTTCTGCTATGAGAATCAGGGGCTACATGAGTCTGTTTTGATAATAACGGCAATCGTGCTGGTCCGTGCTGTGGCTGATATTCGATACTTAGTAAAAGTGTCACACAACTGTAAGACCACCCCAGTCACGCTTTCACTTCTCTTGCGCAAATGTTCATTCTGCAATTTATATCAACAGATTAAAGGGTTAAAGTAGTATTAGTAAATTGAAATGCACTTTTTACAGTTGCCTTTTCCTGGAGAAATTATGTCTTGTTCTTGAATATCTCTTAGTTGTAGCTACAGTCGGAGGCCTGGCCTTTGTTCGAAAGTTGGAGAACGCTATCCACAGGATACGTCACTATCCAGTGGATAGCGGAGTTTGTTTTGTTAGCATTAATCCACTGGCTGGATAGCGATATATCCGGTGGATGACGTTATCCAGCGTTTGAACAATCGAGGCCTGGTTGTAATGCTAACCGTGTTTGATAGAATTCAAGTTTTCTTTCGACACATACTGGGAAGACACACACCTGGAAGGGTGTGGCCCAAAATCACGAGTCAAGTTAGTCAACTCGCAAAGATTAACAGAAGAGCGATGGTGCGCCACTAGTGGATGGATTGCAGATTGCCTTCACGGTTTATCCTAATAGACCTCTGTGTTATTCTAATGAACTGCAGTTACAACGACATTATTTAGCTTTATGAACGTGTTAGTAGTCAAGGGTTTCTTTTGCAATTCAGTCAGGCATCGCTTTTTCTTTATTTCTGTGTTCTCTGAAGGAGACTTAAGGTTATTTTCTAAAAACGTAGGAACACTGCGACCTCAACATCAGTGCCATTTTCAACAGGTATGACCGAGAAAGCCTCTGCTGATGTTTCCGTGGGTAGCGGTCATGTAGCAGGGGTGTATTATTGTCAGCAAGGCAGCTGCATTCGTGTATTTTATAGGCTTTCTACTTTGATGAGGTTCTGAATTAAAGTGTACTCAGTCGGTAGAGACATTCCCTTATGGACTTAGCCAAAATGTGCTACAAACCCTGCTCGGAGCAAGCATTGGCGCGTTACTCAAAACCAAAATAGGGTCACCAAAAAGCTTTGTCAGTGATAAACAGCAATCGTTTCTTATGGCAAAATTCCACATATGTCAAAAGACAGGCCGAAACCCTGACGCCAAAACGATTGCGCAGGAAATGCACAGAGCCCGGGATCCTGAGGAGATGCGTCTCTGAATTCTTTACAGCTGACTCGCAGGTTGCTAGTTTTCTCTCGCGAAAGTGCCGCAGTGCACCCGCAGTTAGCCAAAGTGATCCTGAGGAGATGCATGTTCAGGCATCTGAAGAAGACAGCAATTTTAGTCAGACAAAGGAAGCTGTAGAAATAACTCATATTTCTGTAGAGAGGTGGAGGGAAAGGAGGAGGAGGAAGAAGATCCTTTGGAGGAAAAAACTAATAGTCGAATCGTCACCCTTTCCAAATTCACGGTGATTAATTTACCTTTATCAGCTTAAAATTAGATGACTCTCTTTTTGTACTTTGTTTCCGACACTACTCGCAGACGCAGCCCAACAGTTTTACTGGAAACTAATCACCTGAAAACATAGATTTCGCAAACAGAGAATTTTCTCCGTATAAAATATTTTTCCACAAGAAGCAGCTGAGTTATTTATGATTCTTTTATACTGCTTTTTTTTAAAGAAAGAGAATGAATTAATCCCCTCCCATCCCCCACTCCACTCCACCCCCATCCCCCAAAGAGAATGAAAACTGGCGGTGTGTTTTGCGTGACAGTTTTCGCGATTCTCAAATGTCAACCTCGCAAAATTACACTTTGCATGGTATGTATATCGTAACTACTGCCTTTAAATGGTTCAGGAATTGTTCTGTTATATTCTGGTCTAGCAGTAAGGTGGATCTACGGCATTTGGGTATGTCTTTAGTTATTCTAAGGGCGATAATTGTAGCTCCCAATGAATGATCGTGAATTTGTTTGCAGTCGAACAATTTTATTATATTTTTTTTTTGTACACGATTATCTCTCGAGGAGGGTATTTGTTAGAAAGGTTTATCTACGCTCTAGCACACTCTTTTGAACACCTGCTAGATTTTAGCTAGAAGTGTATTGTCAAAGTTCATCGCCAAGCATTCGACATACCGACCAACACGAAAGTAATTTAAGGTACTTCAAACCAATTTTGTAAACTGCTTTGAGCTTACACAGTATTTAGTTTTTATCCATAATTGTGTTGGATAAAATTCGAAATGTCAACGAGTCTATGATTAAGGGAATTTGCGTTTGAAATATTTCGCGACAAGTGTCATTTGAGCTGAGTAGCTTGCATAGATTTTCAAATTTCTCGGAAGGAAACGTTGCGCGTTCGAGCATGAAACTTGGCAAGGTAAGTGTTTAATGCTAAGAGTTTAAGGCTGTAAAGTAAAATAATCGAAAAGTGAGGTACCAGATGCACTTTTATTCTGTTAAAATGACCTATCTTTTGCCGCCATTTTGAACACGCGTCAAATGTGCTTTTAGAATGATTCGGGAAATCACCATATTAACATATCTGAGATTGGTTTAAAACTCAAAATAAATAAGGATGGTTGTTCCAAATTTGTGTGAAGTTTGAAGTAAATTGAACTCATTTTAAGACTTTAGCAGCGCTTCGTCCTCTCGCCTCATTTCGGCCATTTTATCAAACGAGAAACCGCACTTTGACCGCGCTTTCAAATTTTCGCGGATTTCTAAAATATAAAAATTCGCTGGAATTTTTAAATATGATTTTTAGAATTAGGTCACCTAAGGGTATCTTTGGGCAAAATATGAGCGATTTGCCAAATGGGTCGTTGACCGGTATTTCTCGATCCTAAGAGTCAGCCATTTTCTGAGGAGAGCAACTTGAAGCAACAACTTGCACTTGTAAGAACAGCTTGTATGAAAAACCAGTCTAAATCAACAACTGATGAATATGAAGCCAAAAGTTTTGTTGTCTCTCAGAAGATCGCCTTCTTACTCCCCATACTCTTTCAGAAATTTCATTATTTTGTAGCCCACGCTCAAGCTAAGAAAAAAACTGGGCATGAAAAGATGATTCAGTCACGGGACATAACAATATTAAACCTTGCGCCAGTGAAACCATTGTTTATCAGCTTGCCCGTTCACTTCCAGTGAAGTCCTTACACAGTTAATAGAGGGGAATGGTTATGAAACCCGACGAAGTTCAAGTTCTTTTTGTTTTACGTTTTTTTTTGCCTTGACCGTGCACAAAACACAATAGTTGTTTACTCCGTACTGAGGAACTAACCAAGAGAAACGTGTTGGTTACGTAACTCATACATAGTGTTTGAACAAAAGATTTTACACGGTCGCGGACTTTCCAACATCAATCTTGGCATCTTTGTTAGCTCCTTTGATGTTTGCCGGGTTTCATAACCATTCCCCTCTGTTAACTTCTGTCTTGATTCACTGTCGGAAGTATTCTCGTCCCCAGAGAAACCTCTCTATCTCAGCCGGCGGGGCTCTGGCACGAGGAAGAGCCCGGCTCTGGGCTAGATTCACATAGATTTCACCTAATTAAATGCTGGGTCACAGATTTCCTTTGTTAAAAATGCTTGTGTCTGTACGAGCTGTAAGCGAACGGATTCACTTAGGGATCAAAAGGTAGATATTTTTGGGAAGGAAACCAGTGTCGAATTACCCGCAGGTCAAGCCGGAAAGCCGAGCTTGCAAAGCGAACTGAATTTCTACGACGCTCAAAACTTTAATGCGAAGAGCTCCAATAGAGCTACTTTGTGTCGTTCATGCCGCAACTTGTGTGCAACATACCTCTCTTTCTCCAGTCTCTTGACTATGTTCTGTGTTTGGACCGAGGCAGTGAGGTCTCCACAAATCTCTGCCAGCTCTCTCATGGCTTGTTTAAGTTCCAGTGCCTGCTCGGTTATTGAAGACGGTTTTTCTTCATCTTCAGAACTCTGAGAACATTTACTATCTTCTTCGATTGTTTCAGGGATGGGGCTTAATTTGTTAGAACGTTCCTTAGGCTGAAGGGTAAAAATAAATTCTAACGTCAATGAAATCGCTGGGTTAAAAAAAACACCACATAGACTTATTGTGCATTATTATATCTCCAAGTTAGTACGCGCACTGTGAATGGTCAATTTAGCAGGCCGTACTCTCTCGCACGGCCCGCTAAAATTTAAAGTTGTTTGTGTTGCCAAACTGTTGCGTGATTTATCGCCAAAATTTCTTAACTTATTTAGCAAGTAATGGTTTCTTTTACTCTAAATTGTGTGCTAAAGCGTAGTAACGACTTAAAAACGATTTCAAATTGACTCGTTTTGCTCTCGACCTGCTTCAGAAGTTTAAAGCCGTTCCTCATGGATAAAAATCGTTCCCGAACTCGTCAGACACAATAGAGATATAATAAATATCTTACTGACCTCGATTTATGACGATTTATGGCCCGCGTGCTTCGCGCTTAGGCCATAAAACTTACGGTACGGACCTAAAACTCGGTTAGTAAGAGGTATTTAACTAAAATTTTGATTATATCTAACATTTTATGACGTGTCGGGCTAACTGTTTTGAACAAGGCTTAAACATTAACACATATTGAATTCGCTTAGCTTTATTTTCAAACAAAAATAGAAAACCACCAGAATCAGACTTAAATTACTAAGGTTCAAACAGCTGACTCACTAGCCGTAATTTGTCGACTCTCATCGCTCTTGCCTCCAAAAGACTTTGTACAAGAGACTTAGGAGGCTCATAGCACTTGATACAAACGTCACTCACGGGACTTTTTATGATTAAAGCACCTGGCATCGTTTTCTCTTCATAGTCAACCTGGAATGAGAGACACAAAAATCAAAATAATGGAAAAGCATAATTATATTCAGCAGATGGGTGTTATTTGTTAATTAACTAGTTGACAAAATTATGTTTTTTCTATACCTGTTTAAGAGAGGATTCTTTGTTAAACCTCCAAAGCAAGTCGTTGACTAAATCCGAGATCTCGGTCAGTTCTTTTGCAGTGTCTGCGATAATCGCCTCCTGCTGTAAGACAATCCAGTGAGCTTGGGACTGAGTAGCGTCCAGTTCCTCCTGTTTATCTTGCAAAAGGTCTCTGCAACACATAGCAAGTGTACAATCAAACCGCCTCTTTCATGTTGCCCTCACCTCCCTCAAGTTTGATGTACAGTCACATGTTTGAATCACCTACCTTGAGTGTTTTACTTCTTCAACAAGTTCTTTATATTTCTCAGACTTGTTCTTCAAAGATGCATCTAATTCATTCTTCTCAAGTTTATTCAGTTTCAACTGAAATGCCACACAAAGACTGTAGGTTATGCTACTAAAGTACAGCAAGTTCTCATCAACATGATCCTTGTTTTCATTTCAGTTAGATCGTGCATTAATATGGATAAATCAATGCAATAGCAATTAGTTGATATTTTCAACTTCTTCTGCTGTAAAACCCATTTATATTATAGTGCATGTTTCAGCTACTTGAAAATGGCAGTAGGAATTGAAAGACAAGAGACTTGTTACATATTTATAACATTTGATAACACATGGATCAGAGTTACCTGGCTTTCCATTTCACACACTGTAACTTCCAGGGTTCTTCGTTCCTCTTCAGTGAATTCATTCATTTCTTGTTGTTGCGACTGTATGTACTACGAAAACGGCGGAATGCAATGAAATAAGTATATAAACGATATTACGCGGTGGAGAGAAGGTATGAGTTTTATGTTTGAGTGGCATGCGCTCAGTTGTGAGATATTGTTCTTGCCACGAAAACATAATTCATATATTTGAGCTAACGTGAAATGCAGTGGTGGATCTAGGGCAGGGGCACTACGCCATCTGTAGGTTCATGCTTTTTCAGTGTAATTTTCGCATGATAGCAGCTAGGTTTTCAGCTGGAAGACGTCAACAGTTAGTCGTTAGCACTATGCTGCTATTCTGGTCTTCCTGGGTTAGGTACAGGTTAATTAAAATAAATTTTGTCACAGTAGGAAAATCTTTCTTTAATTTTTTCCATGATTTTAGTCGTGTACTTGGTGGCGTAGTTGATTGCGTCAATTGTCAAACCCAGCGCGCGCTTAAACCATGGCTTGCGTGATGCGCAGAACGTGTGCGTACTAACAAAAGTAAGCACCGTCCTTAAGAGACCAACTTGATATCGGTGAAATCATCGATATCTTCACACTTCACTTGGCCAGCTGGGAGATCCGTATAGGGAAAAACTGTGCCCGAGGCCTGCGGCCAAGCGCAGCATTTTCAAGACCTCGGTCACAGTCTTTCGCTATACGGACCGACCCTAAGCCGGCCAATAATGTGTTTATCTTTTTTTTCTTGTCGTAAACTGGCTTAGAAGTGGGTTTTGTTTACGCATCTTTGCCATTGAATCGGCTTACGCGCTATCTACACACCATTTGCAAAAGCTCTAACGAGCGAACGAGCGAGTACATCAGATACTAAACGAAGAAAGATGTATTAAAAGAACAGATTTATTTCGAGGCTGGTATGTTGCACCAATGTAGTAAATTATCGTTTTTTCGGCTCGTGAGCGGGCAAAATCCAACAAATCCTGCAATCTGATTGGTTCCTGGAGCAGGCGGAAAAAGGCTGGGCGTTGAAACGGGCAGTCCGCTCTTGGGCCAATGTGTGATGCGGAGAAGGACTGGCACGAGCGCTCCTTCCGCGCTTCCGGTGGAGTTAATGGCTGCCAAAAATCTCCTCTCGACAAAGCGGAAATGACATTTTCTTTCTTCATTTTTAAGCCACCAGTAACGTATTAGTAAAGGCCTTTTAGATATTTTTGGCCCAGAACTCAATACTATTTTGTCTGTTGGAACATCACTTAAGTATTTTCGTCGTAAGCTGCTCAAATTTGAGTGAAATAAGACAGTGTCGAATGCAGGAATGTCCCGCTTATCATGACCAAGTTGTGCTCCGCTGCTTATTTTAAGAGTACTCCACATTACACCAGTCCAAATTTTATATATATGGAAGATCGATAGCTTTTACATAACATAGTAGAATCTGCTTGATATATTTTGATATAGCAGCGTTTCAGGACTTCAAAGTTTCCCTACTCTTGTCACACGTTTGCCAGGATTTTGCCCGATAGTCTATCGCCTGAATAGACCTCTTTAGCTTGGGCGTTTTGTTTTCCCATTGTAGACCACGTGATGTTCTCTGGAGAATTTCTCTTTTGTCCATCTTAAAATTATTCAGTCATATTCATGCAACTGTTTAAAAATTTGAAAGCAAGAATTCTCAAGAGTATCATCACATGGTCTACATTGGGAAAACAAACCACCCAAGCTAAAGAGGTCTATTTAGATGTAGGACAACTGGGTCTATTGCGAGCAACACGTGAGGTTTTATCAAAGCACAAAAACGTTCCTCTGTAGATACTGCTCAGTTTTGTTTGTGTGAAAATCCATTAAATCGCTGGTTATCGATGAAATTAAAAGAGCGCTCGCCGATGCGTGTTTTGTCACTATATTACTGAAAACATGACAAACAAGACGATTTTTTAAATCGTGTAATCGCGCTTCAAAATTAACTTGTTTCAGTCTTAGCACTATGTGTGGCACAGGCAGCCTAAGCTGTTGTTGTGAGGAATTAGTATGCGAACGTTCAGCTCGCGAAACGTGACATTTAATCTCTATGCGAACGTTCACCCCGTGGAACGTGACATAGTTACCGCCGATCTATACTGTTACACAAACTGTCTTCGCCAGTTGTGAAATCTACAATTACGTAATGGTCTTTATCTGGAAACTCGCTTGGGAAATGCCCATGAATGATAGAAAAGGAAACGACTATCACGCTCAGTTAGTAACACTGTTGATAAACAGCTTTCTTCCTTTAAATGTCAAAATATATTTTTTGGAAAAGCAAAGTAGTCAAGGTAGTTGCACAATCCGAAGTTTACGCTATTCACAGCTAATTTTAGAACGCTTAGGGTTTCCCTCCTGCAACTTCTGACAAGAATTCACTAGAATTACCTAATCCCACATGAAATATTCGCAAATGTTCAAATAAATTAATGACCAATACTTCTGGTGAAATAAACTTGCAGAGTAAGCAAGATATTATTTGTCACGTAGCGAAAGCTAAACCTGCAACGTCAGCGCATTATGTGGCTGACGCAATACCTTTTTCAGTGTATGTAATATTCCCTTCCAACCCAACGCTTCGATAAAACCAGAAAAATGTATTTCACACACAGTGAAGAAAAAGTAATCACCCGAACATCTACCTTCTTGTTTGTCGTCTGCAAGCAGTCCTTGTTGATTCACTGATGACTATAGACACGCAATCAATTGATCAATCAATCTGTAGCAAAACAACTGACAACGACTACACATGAGCTGTTTACCCCTTGTCGCCGATTGCACCATAAACCCTGGCTGTGGTGAAATCTTCGATGACGTAATGGTCTTAATCTGGAACTTTTTCTGGAGTATGTCTGGGCATAAACGATACGAACAATTCGATAGCAAGGCTATAACCAACAGCTTTCTCTTAAAAGTTACGATTAAATTTAGTCGGTTTTCTTTACGACTAAGAAGCTAGCAAAGTAGTCACGCGAGTCACATAAATCAAGAGTTACACTGTCCACGGCTATTTTAAATACGGTGGTTATTTCTCTACAAATGAGGTAATCCTTGCACGTTCTGACACGTTCTTTTGCTTCGAATTGAACGCTTCGATAAAACCAAAAGAAAACATATTTCAGACACAATAAAGAAAACAATATGCGTAACATTTTCGTAACATTTGGCGAATAAACATTGCAGGTTGCGTCATTCAGTCTCCACCAAGATTTGGCCGAGTGGGAGTCTTGGTCTGGTCACAGTCAAAACTAAAAAAAACAAGACGATTATTTAAATCGTGTAACCGCGCTTCAAAATTAACTTGTTTCAGTCTTAGCACTATGTGTGGCAGAGGCAGCCTAAGCTGTCGTTGTGAGGAATTAGTATGCGAACGTTCAGCTCGCGAAACGTGACATTTAATCTCTATGCGCACGTTCACCTCGTGGAACGTGACATAGTTACTGCCGACATCTATTGTTACACAAACTGTCATCGCCAGTTGTGAAATCTACAATTACGTAATGGTCTTTATCTGGAAACTCGCTTGGGAAATACCCATGAATGATAGAAAAGGAAACGACTATCACGCTCAGTTAATAACACTGTTGATAAACAGCTTTCTTCCTTAAAAGTCAAAATACATTTTTTGTGCTATGAGTAAAGGACAAGCAAAGTAGTCAAGGTGGTTGCATAATCCGAAGTTTACGCTATTCACGGCTAATTTTAGAACGCTTAGGGTTTTCCCCCTGCAACTTCTTCTCTTGTTTACCTCAGCAATTGCTAACTTTTCCTTCAAATCTCTTCACTCCCTTCGGTTAGCCCATAAATTCACTTGAATTGCCTAATCCCACAAGAAATATTCGCAAATATTTAAATAAATTAATGACCAATACTTCTGGTGAAATAAACTTGCAAAGTAAGCAGGATATTATTTGTCACGTAGCGAAAGTGAAACCTGCAACGTCGGCACATTATGTGGCGGAAGTAATACCTTTTTTAGCGTATTTAATATTCCCTTTGAATCCAACGCTTCGATAAAGCCAGAAAAAATATTTTTCACACACAGTGAAGAAAAAAGTAATCACCCGAACATCTACCTTCACGTTTGTTGTCTGCAAGCAGTCCTTGTTGATTCTCTGATGACTATAGACACGCAATCAATTGATCAATCTGTAGCACAACAACTGACAACAACTACACATGAGCTGTTTACCCCTTAAAGCCAATTACACCATAAGCGCTAGCTGTTGCGAAATCTTCGATGACGTAATGGTCTTAAACTGGAACTTTTTCTAGGATATGTCTGGGCATGAACGATACAAACAATTTGATAGCAAGGCTATAAACAACAGCTTTCTCTCTTCAAAGTTACGATTAAATTTGGTCGGTTTTCTTTACGAGTAAGGAGCTAGCAAAGTAGTCACGCGATTTACATAATTAGAGTTAAGCTATTTTTAGTATGGTGGTTATTTCCCTATCAATGACGTAATCCTTGCACGTTCTGACAAGTTCGTTTGCTTCGAATCGAGCGCTTCGATAAAAGCAAAAGAAAATATATTTCAGACACAATAAAGAAAACAATATGTGTAACATTTTCGTGTATTGTTTCACCCAAGCTTTTGGCGAATAAACATTGCAGGTTCTGTGATTTAAAGTCTTGACCAAGATTTGGCCGAGCGGAGTCTTAGTCTGGTCACCGACAAAACTTAAAAAAATAAACCGCTAGCAGAGCTAGAACCGCGCACGCCTACGGCCGCGCGGTTAAAAAGATAAAAATAAACCGCTTGCTGAGCTAGAACTGCGCACGCCTGCGGCTGCGCGGTTAATAAACCGAACTCAAACAATTCTAGTTTTAAATGCGATTAAGACTGTGATTAATGTTTGAGAACATATTAAAAGTTTAGCTGGAAATATGGGAAGACAGCAGAGATAATCAGCAAAGTTGCGGTAGCGCTTTCTTTGACCAACAGTTCAAGGGTGTATGTAAAACACGGAACCCACCCGGAACCTAGCGGTACCTGCCGGAACCACCCGGAACCTAGCCGGAACCACCCGGAACCCCACGGAACCTACCCGGAACACCCCGCAACCTTGACAGAAAACCACAATAACAAAAAATTCAAATAAAAGTAATAAAGAAACAAAATAAAAATAATAAAAAACAAATAAATAAAATAACAAAAATAATAAAAGAACAGGACCGCACGTGACTAACGGAGTGTTTGCCATATCGAAGGTCAAAGTCACAAAGTATTTTTTACCATGAGTGGGGCGAAAGAGACTGTACTATCATCATAGAAGATGAACCTAAAGATGACGATACTGAAGAACTATATCAGTCAGCTTTCATCAAAACCGAGGAAACGTGTCCTATTCCCAGGTAGCAACATTTCCTTCTACAAACAGAAATTTGACTGTTTCCTGAGTTCCGTAAGATTGATCACTTTCCTAAAAATCTGCTCAGAAATTTACGCGGTTTCATTTAATTTCAACAGTGCTGTAAAGACTGAGCGGAACGCTTATGACAAGCTAATCGAAATCCTTTCTTCGCCAGAAACAGGTCCAGAAAAGAAGAGGTAAGGGTGCCGGCAGGTTCATTAGCTTCCATTTTGGCGTAGCGAAACAACTAGAACTAAACCAAGTCACTCAGGAACTTGTTTTCCAAGGTAGTTTTTTTCCAAGGTACATATGAGACGAGGCCTGTTGAACTGGGTCATGGTGTGTGTATGCATATTATAAACTAACGATTCCGCATTATATTGATCGACGATTTTATTATTCTTTGAAACTAAAGGACAATGAATACAATATTGTTGTTGATTTAGTTTTAAATTCTTACTACTAGCGAAGAGCTTTACAGGAATACTGAACGCTTTAAGGCTTAATAGGCTTTAAGTGGATTTCCACTGTCGCATAATTTTTACTTGCGTACGGATGTAAACTTTAACTGGCTTTACGTGTGTAAATCAAAAAGAGATGTGTGAAAAGCCACGCTTAAACGTAAAAGTTGAACCTCGCTCAACTTTTAAGGAGGATTTCC
>CM042753.1:755161-767661 GCA_022496165.2 Catalaphyllia jardinei | reverse complement strand
TCAGTGTTTGGAGCACATAGGCTTTTAGGGCCAAGCAGTCAAACTTCAAAAGCAAATTAAAATTTAGCATAACAAGGTTAAAAACACCCACTGGCAAAGAGAAAGCCAGTTGGATATTTACAAGTCTTTAGAGTACTGACAATTCTATTACTGAAAAGCTGAGAGTGCAAATTATGAATTTTATTAAGACGGTGCACTGAACCAACAGCAGCAAAAGAATATACGTACTCAATGCCAAGGACAACTTGACAGGCTGCTGTGACCAGTAAAGACAGTAGGTACTGGCTGGGCGTAGATGAGGAATTCCGCCATGCTACACTGTTACTCCACACCTTCACAATGCAAATCATCTCCTTGCACTGATACGAAAATAGAAACAATGTATTTGCCATCACTACACAAGGGTTTTTACTCCTCAGTCATATTGTCTTGAGATTGATTGCCCAAAATGATATTAATTAAGCATATGCACAATTATTTGTTAATGTTGCTGACTGTCCAAACTTATCTAATTCCATCCAAACTATATTTTGATGTGTGTCCAATTTTAACTGTTCAATGGGCAATAACAGGTAATAGGACTACATATTAGTACAATGAACAGCATGTGGTTCTTTTTGATGTACCACTCGTTGCTCTCTCAAAATTCAAATGCTAGACAAACTTTTTTTAGCCTCAGAGCTGATAAGAAACCTTTTGCGATAGTTCTGTCTAGACTATGGTCACAGAGAGATTTAAGATCAAGAATACCTTTGTTGTCTGCATGGAAATAAACTCTGTTTGTCTCTCACAGACTGAAATATTATAGCTAGAAAGGAAGACAGAAAGGAAAATTGTTGACTGCATCTATGGGTGTAAAAAATAGACAAAAGCCACAAGGAAGTGGAAGAGGGGGTTCTCCCTATAATAACCTATAGTGGGAGGAGACTCTGCCCAAAAGGGGTTCCTTTTACAGGCTTCAGGTATATAAAAAGGGGAGCACTACACAAGTTGATGTGTACATGTAAGAAAGGGTAAGGAAATATGCCATTTTAGTTATTATAAAAGGCCTTTAATTGAAATATCTTGAACCGATGTAACTTGTGACTGTTTCATTTCATT
Organism: Catalaphyllia jardinei; assembly: GCA_022496165.2. Classification (NCBI taxonomy): domain Eukaryota; kingdom Metazoa; phylum Cnidaria; class Anthozoa; order Scleractinia; family Caryophylliidae; genus Catalaphyllia; species Catalaphyllia jardinei. Next base: position 766,560 of record CM042753.1, on the reverse strand, counting down.
TATTCTGTTTAGGGACTGGCCAAAAAGTATTGGGGCGGGCTGGAGCAGAGAGGGGGTGGGTCATCAGTTTTTTAACCCTTGGTAAGGGATGGGTCATTCAATTTTCAGCTTCCCCTTAGGGGTGGATCATCCTGGGTTTTTTTTTTGAGGGGGGGGGGAAATTGGCACACATTCGACACTGATTGACAACAAAGGTAACTCCTTTCAAACAATTAAAGCAAGTGACATACTCAAACACCAATCCACGGTCTGGCATGCGCACAGCCATATCACCCCGGCAGTGGCAGCCATGGACAGCTGTTTCTGCCTTGTTAGGCCTCATCAGTATAGCATAGCCGACGGGCAGAAATAGGACCAAGAGCCCTATGTAGTCTGCCCTTTACTGCCAAGACGGGTGCAAAGCACCCCTTTATTAAAGCTCCAGCTCCACACTATGCGTAAGGCACTTGGCAGACCGTGGGTTGGTGGTCAAGTATGTCACTTGCTTTTATTGTTTGTTACAAAGGACAAAAACTTTTCGAACCGTATTTGTAAAAGGACACTTGGCTGGTGTACAATAGAGATGACAATTTATGTATTGTAATTAACTCTGAACAAAAGCTAACGGATTGAGCAGGGAGTCGCAGAGCAGAAGTATTGGTATTCAAGAACACCAGATGGCCAACTTGTGTCTACATCATTAAAAATATAACGCAAACAGTAGTGATATATTTTTCATTAAGCTACGAAGGCCGAAGAGTTGCTATGACATTCCATCTACATACTTTTTGTCCCCAAGGGTACAGAACACATGCACAAAGATCTGGGAGTTGTCAGGCTATATTACTCCCAGGACTCACTACAGCCGTTTTCTAGATGGATCACTTCTCTACGTGCCTTGAGGCCTAGCTAGTGTGAAAAGTAAAAGGTCAAGTTTTCTTGGAGCTTACAGTCATGACTTAAAGTTGCAAAAGTAATGGAAAGAAATATTATTTTTCATTTATTTTGTATTATTGTTAAGAAATAAATCTAAAACATGAATAATACCACAATTTCATCCACAAAAAGTTATTTTGTCAGATTATGCAACCAAAAATGTCATGTCTTATAGAGGGGTGGATCATGTGATTTTTAACCTTGATTTAGGGATGGGTCACTCCATTTTGTGCCAAATGGAAGGGGTGGGTCATGTGTTTTCTGACCACCACATTTTAATAATATTTAACAAAATGCTACTTACAATAACTGTGCATCTGCGGGCTGGCACAAGGATTGTTTGTACAAAGCTGTGTAACCTCCCATTGGCTCCCAGTCATTCACAGGCATGATCACTACATTGACATCATCACATTTGAACAACACAGCAGTTGAAGTTGTCATGACATCTGAACATGGAGGCAGTTTGCTCACAGTGGGCTGATTGTCATCACATGTGCTGTGTTCTGCTTGTTTGGAGCTTTCCTGTTTCAGTAAGGTCTTTATAGTGAACACTATGGCTGGTAACCAACTCTTATGTTCAGTCCTTGGCAGATCTAATCAATAAAATCAAGTTTCTTAGTTCTTGGATGTACAGTGGAGAGGGTGTGTATGCCTTATCATTCCTACTTTTGTGCAATTTTGAAAGGGAGATTACAGACTCTCACAAGAATGGTACAGTTGAACTCTTTCAAGCGTTCATAAAAGTGAAAACTGTCTCATCGGAAATGTTTATCAGAGGTTTCCAATTCAAAATCTTAACAATATCACTTTCACTAATTTTCGTCTAGCTAAGATAGGTTATGTTCAAGACGATTCTTGCACATTTTGTAGAGTTGGCACAGAAACTGTTAATGATCTCTTTTATTAATGTTCTCATACTGACCAGTTTTGGAAAGATTTCAAACATGTTTGATTTGCAGTTTCTGGTAAACATGTTAAAATTTCCCATGCAGGATGCTTTGATAGACAAATTAGACGAAGTGACTTAAACTACTTTTTAATTATTGCAAAATGGCATTTCTGGATGAGTCACAAACAAATTAAAGTCTCAGCCCAAATGTTACTGTTTTTAAAGAAATGATTAATATGAAATATAAGAATGAAAAGTACATAGCCTTAAAGAACAACACGTAAAGGACTTTTTTGGGCAAGATGGAAATTAATAATTGATAGTGAATTTTCATGTCATACCATAGATCAAATAATTATACTATCAATGTACCTAATGTAACTTATGCTACTGACACTTAATAATTGCGCTGTACTTTGTAATTAATAATGGAAATAAAAATGTGGAAATAATAATATCACTAAAAAAGAAGGACTTCAAATTTATTTTCATTCATGAAAAGCTATATATTTCACAATTAGACCCGTAGCCCAAAAGGGCTATTGACCCGTGGCCCTTGAGGGCGAAGGGTCTAATTGTTTTAGTATCACCCACCTAGTCGGACAGAAAAAGCAATAACAAAGTTAGCAAATGCAAGCTTGAGAAATATTTATTTGGGGGAAAAAACGAAAGAAAAACCAGCTATTAGACCCCTAGTAGCATAGCCAATCAAAATGCAGGATTTGCATTAGTCCACTAGTTGGGTGATACTAAAAAGGTTTAGTCTCTTTAAATAAAATGTTTAATTGCCACTAAAACTAAATCAGAGGGCTATTTTAGCCTACTTTTGAACGCAGAGGCTAAATGAAAATTATCGAAGTTGTTATATTTTATGTGTGCTTCAGCAGCCGAAAGACTCGTGAAGAACAAAAAATTTGGCTTAAAATTCGCCTCTTTGACTCGCCTGAGAGGCTTGTGTGGCGGCTGGCGACAATGGCTGCTCGCAATGTGCGTGTTTGTGAGAATGTTTTCATCCGCAACGGTCGTGAAGGTTCTGCTGTTATACATATTACGAAGCAAGTATCCCCACTTTTATTTTTGTAAGAAGGCCTTGGGACTTCCGAATAGAAAGGCATAAGCTTCTTTGAGCAGATGGTGCTCGTCGACATCACAGTTTTGCAGTTCACGAATATGAGAGTCGACCACCAGAAACTTCAGAGTACACAACCAATATAATAATAATATGACACGGTGAGGGTGTGAATAGCCTGTAAGGTACAGGTATTTGCAATTGCCGACATCAGGGATCAACTGAATTGTAATAAATTAACTTTCTATATCCGGTTGGCAGAATGGCAAACACATCTTTGCGATTTATGACTGCGAGCAAGGCTGTGATAATATTCCTTCGAAGGTACTGTCGGAAACAAAATCAGTGTAGAACACAGACGAATCTTGAACGTTTAAATAAACTGAGAACTGCAGTACTTTGCAAACCAATTCTTTCCCTGGTAGAGATCGATATAGGCAAAAGATTACACACAAGAAGTGATAATAATAATAATATTAGCATCACCCAACTAGTGGACTAATGCAAATCCTGCATTTTCATTGGCTACGCTACTAGGGGTCTAACAGTAATCGTCATCGAGTAGCGAAATTCGCCGTTTTTTCCTTCGTTTTTTCCCCCAAATAAATATTTCCTAAACTTGCATTTGTTATTGCCTTTTCTGTCCAACCAGTTGGGTGATACTAAAACAATTAGACCCTTCGCCCTCAAGGGCCACGGGTCAATAGCCCATTCAGCTTCGCCTCGTGGGCTATTGACCCGTAGCCTTTTCGAGCTACGGGTCTAATTGGATTTCTTAATTTGCGCACCGGTGATAAGGAGAGATAACCCTTTTACATTACCTTTGACGAACACAGCCAAGTCTAGTTCCAGATTTCCTTTGATGGTTGTTCCCTGACCAGCGGCACCCACAACTGAAATACGACTGACGCTAAATGGCAAGTGTTCCTGTCATAGGTCACTCAACAGTCAGTTTACTTGACATGGAATAAAATATTACTGGTGGTAATCAAAGATTATGATAGTGCATTCGACGCCGTATCAACTTTTATATAGATACCTTAAATGATTTCCCTAGCTGACTTTCAGCCTCTAAAAACCAACCTTTTTTCATCAACAACCAGGGTTTTACAGAAAGCTATTTCAGTGATAAAGTCCATGCCATTCTGATTGAAGAGGTCCTGGTACAAACTACGTTGTGTGGCACGCCAGTTTCCGCCAGCCTTCAGATTTCCTGCTAAATATTCTGGCATTAACTTGTTATGTTTAAGCGCAAAAGCTAAAAGTATATATTTTTACAAACATTATTCTTAGCAGGAAGCTCCAATATAAGTAAACATTTGCAATTGCGTGCTCATTCATCGCAAACAAACTCCGTGCGACTGATTCGAGTATTTCCCCTGGCCTGATTAACAAAGCGCATAGTATTTACATTTCCGTTCACTGGTTCAGATCTTGCCCTCAGAGTGCTCTTCTACCGATTCCAAATAATATTCGACAGGATACGATTGACCTTTTCTGTGGCAAATTGAAACTAAATCAATTAATGCCATCAAATACAGCCCGGGAATTACAGCTGTTTTCACAGTTAACATCCCAAAGCCTAGGCGATAGTGTTCGTGAACATATAAAATAAACAAGCTCCTTATGAGCCCGAACGAACGTTTAAATCCGGGGGGGTACTCCCTTATTTGGGCTATACGGGGACGTGCCTCTGGATAGGGTATGGTTTTTTGGCCTCGCTGTCATACAATTTGACTAGCCTCCCACCGAAAGTATGGTATTACGAGCCGACAACCTCATTCCCAGGGCCTTTTCCCTGGCTTGGGGGCCAAGCCAGGAAAAAGGCCCTGGGAACGAGGTTGACGAGCCGAGAGACTTAAACCCAGACTGCAAGCAGTCTCTTTCTTTTCTTAGCCTGTGACCCGAAGCCTGCGAGAAGTTGAAAGAGCATGCGATAGAGCGCGGACAAGCGACGCACTTCTTTTCCTGATTTGCATAATTTCAACTGAGTAAACCAACTGTTAACTGGACATTACAATGTCGTCAATCAGATCATTTGCTGGAGAAAAATGCTATAAAACATTCCTCTTTACAGCCCTCTTTGATTTGCTAGTAAAAAAAATCATCTTTCTATAGATGTAATGACGACATTTTGCTATGCAAACTAATTCAGAGCTTCATGCTTGATGGCTTTTTGTTTAGTCCAAGTGTAGAGACGCAACAACTGGGTTTTTCGCGGATTTGAATTTCTTTTTTAACAGTTTAAATTCCTGTAAAACTAGAGAGTGTGCATTTTATCACTTGTCCTAAACAGGGTCTTCAAATGGAGGCTGTTGTCCTACACAGGGTAGGGATTGTAGCATATTTTTGTCCTAAACAGGGTCAGGATTTCAAGCCCTCGGCGGCACCCCTGAACCCAAACATGGGTCAAGTGCCCCCCTCCGGGCATTTAAATAACATCATACTATTGAATATAATATTACGCAGCCTCAAAATTCCATGGCTAAAGTATCCAACGCTACCTCTGAGATCGAGAACACATGGAAGAAAGTCCAAAGTCTACATGGCCTGCTCACGTGCTCACATGTTCGTCACATGTCTCCGTTACGGTACTAGTTTACTGGCTGTGAACATAGTAATAACTATGCCGTGACATAGTTAATAACTATGCCGTGACATGCTCCTGCAATTTAATAACTATGTCGTGACATGCCCCTGCAAAAATTAAGTAGGGTGGCCATTTTTGTGCCCTTACTGGAATGTGGGTTTTCCAGAATATGACCATACACAGGGACACCAACTCTTCAGAGTCATAGGCCAAAATTAGGATTGCGTTCCACTTCGTCGAATGCAATAAGTTGAGGAGAAAACACAAGTTTGCGCACACTAACCATCAAGAAAGCCTTTAAATTTTCTGCAACTTGCTGTTGTTTATTGAGTTCCTTTTCTTCAGGTTGAGCTTGTTGAATGAGATCCTTTATGCTGCTCACTTTCTTCCCATCAATCTGGACATAAAGGAGAAAAAACCCGACAGAGATGAGAATAAGAGAAGTATTTAAAATGCGGCAGTTATGTCATTGGCTCTAACATCTACGCCGCAAAACTTTGTTGTTGTTGTTTTTCATTTTTTTCGTTGTTTTCCCATGTAATCATATCCCTAGTATGAGAAAACATGTCTTCAATCTCCGACAAAAGTCTAATCACACCTCCCACTTATGCAATATGTGTCGACAAACCCCTTTCTCCTAATTCAATGTTGTTTATCGTGATAAAGTGCCCGTTTACATGTCGGGGGGGGGGTGAGGGGGGATGGGAAGAGAGGTTGCCTATAATGATGTCATGAGGTATTGGCCCCAAAATACCTTGTCAACATATTTAATTGATATAAGCTGTCCGAGAATAGGTGGCAAATACTCAGTAGAAACACAACAATTTATTGGTATTCCCATATATAGATGGTATTACCTAAAATAATAACTTACAGGTTTCTCTTATATGCAATGCTTCATATACAACGTATACTAGATGTAGCTCTTGCTAAGCGCCAACGAGCAACCATTCAAAAGAAAAACTAATTCGCACCCAAGTATTCAAAACAATGTCAAATGCCTTAAATTCTGATGTAAACATTGTAAATATTGCTTTGATTGATTTTTGCTCGCTGGCGGTGACAAAGTTGGCTCACTGGCCGACATCGAGTTTACTCTCGTGTGATGTGGATCCCTGGCCGATAGTTTGCCCTACAGTTGTCGTTTGTCTTAGCTTTAAATTTGCTTTGATTGAATTCAGTTTAAAAAGGTTTCTCAGTTTCTTTCGGATTGACTTATGCCTGCTGCATTGTCTAGATTTGGCACGCTGACCGAATTTGGCACACTGGCCGAGTTTGGCAAGGTGGCCAAGTACCCTTTTGGCTCGCTGCCGATTGTTGAGCTTGCTAGCTTGATAAATATACCACTGACACTGCTGACAATGATACTTAACTAAAGTACACTCACTTAGACTTGGAAATAAAAACAAACAAAACTTACAAAAGCAGGTCAAAATTAGGGTGTCACGAAAACCTCAGGCCCCTCGAATATTTTTTTTAACAAAAGATTTACATCATAAAAGCACTCATCTGAATTAATTAATTCTTAATGGTCACACAATGATCATAGGCAACAGCCAGAAAGAAGCGAGATATTTATCTTCTCCAGTTTATCACTGTCCAGTTTATCCCTAGCAAGATTTAAAATAACAGCCGATATTTTGATGACATTTGCTGGTGAATTTTTTACCGAAGAAATAGAAGACACAGAGTCGCTATAATGTTGTTCAAATTGAAGTCAGTCAGCGATAAACCGGAGAAGATAAATATATCTCCGTTCTTTCTGGCTGTTGCCTATTTTTCCAGGGGCCTGAGTTTTCGGTCCGCTGCGTTTGGGTGTCATGAAAACTTAGACCCCGGGAAACAATTCAGGAGAAAAAGATTTAAACTCGTCTCAATCTTATCACCTAAAATGTTTTATGGTCACGCAATGCTCATAGGCGGCAACAGCCAGAAAGGATCGAGATATTTATCGTTTCCGGTTTATCGCTGTCGCGTCCCGTGGATACAAAAAGTGACTTAAATTTGAACAACATTATGGTGACTCCCCAAATGTCCTCAAACTTGATCTCAACTCCGCTCGTTGAATGCCAAAGCTGGTGAGCATCGATGATCAGAGCTATGCGGCCTTGACGTTACGATTGGTCCATTGCAAGCCAATTGACCTCTTTTCCACTACTTCATTGGAATCTCAGGAATCTTACATTACAACAGGAATCTTACCTTACAAACATTCCTCTTGATAACTCGAGATTTTTACCGCCTACACAGTACTTTCGCATGGCTCTATAATGCTGCCGCCTCGCCAGCCTCGTGTCTTCGCTCGGCTGGCTCGTTGGCAATGAAGCATACGAGAGTTGTGTACAATCGGTTATTAGATTTTGTTCAAAAATATTACATACTCTACAGTTGTCAATTCAGTTTTCGGAAAAAACACTCTACTTCTCTTGCATGTATTCACCTTATTAACAAAATTGCATCTTGATCGACATGAGACCGCTGCAGGGGTTTACCTAGATCTCTTTAAAGCATTTGATACCATTGACCATCAAATCCTATTCGGCAAGTTGGAACATACTGGTATTCGCGGCTTGGCTTTGGGGTGGATTAAAAGTTATTTTTCTTGTCGCCAACAATTTGTTCAATTTAATTCTACATATTCCTCTAAGCAGACTATTAAATGTGGTGTCACCAAAGGTTCCAGTTTAGGTGCACTATTTTTTATATCACATATTAACGATCTTCCTTATGCTTCTCAGTTAATTCAGCCTTTACTTAGTGCAGATCACACCAGTATTTTTTATTCACATTCAGACCCAAAAAGGGTACAATCTGTATTAAATGATGAGCTGTGTAATTATGATATGTTGTTGAAATGTAACAAGCTCTCAGTTGATATTAAAAAGACTAATTATGTTATCTTCAAACCAAGACAGAGAATAGCTAAGCATGTTTTTAACATTTTCTTTGGAATTCAATTACTAGAACAAACAAATGTAACCAAATTTCTTGATGAGCATCTTACTTGGAAGCATCACATAAGTTTTTTTTCAAAGCAAATCACAAAATCCATTGGTATTATATTTAGATGTCGATTCCACCTTTTTTCAAGAACTAAGGTGGCCTTGTACTACTCAGTAATTTACCCTTATATCACTTATTGCAATTCTACTTGGTCTTCTACATGTTTCCAATTTAAATAGAATATTTTACTTGCAAAAGCGTGCTGTGCGAGCGATAACAAATTCAGATTACCGAGCGCATTCTGCTCCTTTATTTCCAAAACTAGGCATCATGGACACTTTTCAAATAAATTAATTTCAAATTTCTTAGTTCATGTTTTATTATAATAATCAGTTATTGCCTTCGAGGTGCACAATAACGGTACTAGAGTGGCCAACAATTATCGGCCACATTTTTGTCGCACTAACATCAAACAGTTTACAATTCTTTATCAAGGTCCAAAAATATGGAACTCTCTTCCTGAATCAATTATTAATTCATCTAGCTATCTGAACTTTAAGAAAAATAAGATTATTTAGATTAATGATAGGCATATGAGGGGGCCCCTCTTATATGGTGGTTTCTTGGGGTCTCCTCGCCACAACTATTGTAATATTCATCCCTTTTTCCTACATATATATATTAACAACTTTACTCATATTATTGATTGTCCTTGTAATTTTATTGTGTGGCAAATAAACATACATTCATTCATTCATTCAACTTGGTTTCTTACAAATGAAAGAATCAGCATTAAACAGGAATATAGTTTTTTTAGTAAAAAAACATTAAATGACGGATATTTAAGTACGATGCCACTTGTTATTTGTTGCTCAATAGTTTTATAACGATCACAATGAAATAAGAAATGATTTTCGTTCTTAATTTGGTTAGAGCCGCAGTGTTGACAAATCCTCGCTGAGACATTCAGGTAACTTACAGGTACACAGTGTTGTCCTGATTTGATTCTAAGACTGATTGCCTGATCGTAGTTTAGCTACAGCTTCTCTACGCTTTAGGTTCGTTATTTGTTCTAAATAATGAGATTAGAGTAGATAACGTCTTATTATAGCGGATTTAACTCCAGTTGGTGTCTTTTTAAATTGTTCGAGATTTGAATTTTTATATTATTAGTTTGGATTGTTTTGTTATACGATTGATTTTGAATTTCTGTATAATTATGTACGACTCTATCAACTGGAGTTCCATTTAAAAGAAGCAACAATTGTTGTCTATGATCAGCCTGTCCTCTTTGCTATGCACCTGTTGAAGATCCTAAACACTATTTTCTGTACTGCCCGCCAAGTTTTGCTGCTCTGCATGAAAAGTTGTCTCCGCTGCACAATTTCTCAGAAATAGATGGCATTGTGCTTCCAATAAGAAAAAAATTGATTGGTTCTTAAATGGTATTTATCACGATGATTTTGACACTAATGTTATGTTTTTTTTTTCAGTACGTCCAATCATTTTTTCCCTTTTCCAACCGTTTATGTTACTTTTATTCCTTATGTTTTGTTCGATCGTCACTTGTGATATGTATTGTTAACAGCATAAGCTCTCTAGATGAGCTCTTTATGCTCTTAAAGCAAACGTTGTAATAAATATTGTTTAAATAAAAAAAAGAAAGAGATATCATGTGTTGATTTGCGATTTTGGTTTTGAAAAATTAATGTTTTTGTCTTGTTAAGGTTAATTTTTATTAGCCATTTCTCACTTTAATTGTGGAGGATTTTTAGTTTTTGAAGACAAACAGCACAGTAAAATTAACATGTTTTGGTGTTTCATGGAGTTTTTGGTTGATTCAGTGCACAGTCAGGGCGAGTTATAAGTACCTCGTTAACGGTGCTCTCAATTTCTGCAAGGTATTCATTACTTTCGGTGATCTCGTCTGTCAGCGCTTGGATAGCTGCCTCCTTCCTTTTTAGTTGTTCCTCTCTAGCTGCAAGCTCGTCTTCAATGTCAGCTATTATTCTGTCTTTTGCGGCATTCACGTCGTCAAGGTGATCCTTCCTTTGAAATAAGTAAAATGTTTTTACTTACAGCAAGAGAAATTGATTCACATGTTATTTATGGGTTAGGGACTGTTGTGAGTGTTTTGTTTTCAAATACACGCACAGGCTTACTGTGCAATGAACGAGAAATTTTCAATACTGCACGAAGCGAAGCTGAGTGCAGTATTGAAAATTTCGAGTTCATTGTACAGTAAGCAAGTGCGTGTATTTGAACACAAAACACAAACTAACAGTCTCTAACCCTTTTAATATTTAATTTAGTTCACTGCTCGTGATAGACTTACAATGCCTTCCCGCCCAACCTGAACACTGCACGGTTTTTATGCGTTATTGTAATAACGCACTCTGTCACTTTGATGTTGTTAGGTAACAGGAACTCATGTGATCAATTTTAACCAATGACGCGTGCGGATTTTAGACAGTGAACGAAGATTGAATAGGGAGCTTAAGCAATGACGACGGCAACGCCGTGTACGACACCAAGTAAAAAATGAATTTCTATTTTACCAAAGACATTCGCGATTTAGGTTCGTCAATGGCTCTAAAATTGTGCTTAAGCTAAATATGCAACAACGGCGTTCAATTCCAAATGGAAATACGAAAAATTAGCTGTCGTCCACCTTCTGTAGACGACGCAGAACTTGGTCATTTCACATTCGTGTTTTGCACAGGACGACAAAGAAATGTACAAAGATTTATAACACACGTGCACAGCTATTGTTCTGCTAATTAAACCTTTTGTTTAGTGCCGTTCTTGTTGCTGTCGTCATCGTGGTTTGCTTAAGCTCCCTAATATTAAAGCAGGTCATTGAATGGATTATCCTCGAAACATTAAATCAACAAATCTTCCCCCCTCCGGGCCGTTGTGGAGGTGTCTCTTGAAGTGCGCCTATTTCTGCCTTGCCTTACTGATACTCTGATTAGATTTTGTGAGGTAAC
>CM042753.1:725306-745944 GCA_022496165.2 Catalaphyllia jardinei | reverse complement strand
TCCAATAGACCATTTTACAGTTGTGTGATTAGTTACCTGGCCTATGACTGCAAGCGAGGCTGGAGTTGACTTTGCTTTGATACAGACCTCTGCTTTTCTCATGTAAATGCCAACTAGTTAGCATAAGAACAACTTGATTTACACAAAACAAACAGAGAGGTCTGTATCAAAACAAGGTCACCTACGGCCTCGCTGCTACTCAAAGGCCAGGTCACTGAACAGACAACTGTAAAATAGTCTATTCGGTCTGTAATGATATGAGTGATAAACAAAATCGGACGACCACAAAGCGGGAGTGGGTTAATCTCGATTATGATTACCCTCTAAATTGGACGACACAATGTCCTGTTACCAATTAATCATAATTACAATTTCCCACAAAGGTAACTTCTTCATTTGAAGAAGAGCTTTTAATAATCACTTTTAAATATCATAATTAAAATGTGGAGAATAGCTTGCAAAATGGCTGTTAAGTTTTTTCAAAGCAGTCACTGGGGACTTAACATCCACAATTTTACAAAGTCAGTCTCTTGAATTGGTTACTATAGTGATTATAATAAATGTTGTGATTGGTGGATTTAGGGGAGAGGACCTAAAATGATTGGCTCAGGTAACTGTCCGATTACTTTAAGTGCCCAATTACAGCCAACTGTCCGACTACAACTTTGCAGTTAATTAGAGCAAAACACAGCAGTTGGTGCACCAAACACATTTGAGGAAATTGTAATTGTTATGATTAATTCTAACACTGTCCAAACCTTTCAAGGAATCTCCTGAAGCCAAGTAAGGACCTCACAATTAAAGAAGTCAATGCATTCAATTGTGCTTCTGGAAAGCAACATCAACTTGTTGCAAGCAAATAGTTACAGCTGCTCCAGAACTAAAAGATTGAGCAAAATGACATGAAATCGCTAGCCTGTATGTAAAGTGAATTAAAATTTCATGGAAATGGATGTAAATTTATCATGAAAATAATTTGCACAAAACAAAAGCTAAACTTTTCACATACAATGTGCTGCAATTTCATGTAAACTACATAAGTAATGTTAGGAGAAAACATGCACGACTCCCTAACAAAGGGTACACAAACTAAAGAACATGATCGCCAATGGTAGTTAGGCAATCCAGGTTAGAATGAAAAACATCCTTCCAGTTACAATGAAAGGGCCTTGCTATTCCTTCATACATCATGCCTTCCAGCAAAAAGGTTAATATTCCTAGGTCCTTTCCTCTCATGAAGAACTTAATTCTTTGTGAGTAGTTCTATATATGTAATTAGAGAGTGATAACTTGGATGTTCAAATAAACCTGAGCAACTCTTGGCAATTGGAAGGCTATAAGTTCTGCAATTTTACTGACTGCGCACAGATTGTGAATATAAATATCAGCCAGAAAAAATAATAATAATTTACCAAAATATCAACCTAGTGTACACAACTTTGATAACGTTGTCTCTTTCTCAATATTTCTACAGCAAAGAGAGGACATGTCAAAAATCATATCAACCTCTTTCAAGTTTTGTTCAAGTTTTGGTTCTGTTCAATATAATTTGTAAAATGTGGCTTCTACTAAAAGGATCTGTGGCATTGATTCAAACACTGCAGTACCTGTTCGTAAACTCAGATCAGCATATAACAAGTTTTAGGAAATTTTTACTATTTTCAGTATGATTTTTCTGCCAAACCGGGAAATTTAAGTCACGCAAATTTGTCTCTCATTTTTGTGAAATTGCATTCCCATAAAATATGAGAGCAATCAGGTGCAGATCCATACCGGTTTCCACCGTTTTACAGAAATCGGTCATACTAGGCGCTTTTAGCGACATTAGAGGTGTAGTTAAAACGTTATCTTTTGTGCGGCAAAAGGTTGAAGAAAAACATGCAAAATGGTTTCAAGAAGCATGCCAAATTGCCCAGAAGCTGTCAGGTGCAGCGCAACTGTGCAAACACTCCTACTGAAACGATAGAAGACCACTACAGGAGAAATCTCACGATTCCCTTGGTTGACCATCTGATCAATGAGCTGGAAAATCGATTTGGCAGTGCTGACTAAGAAACAGCAGTGCAGTGCCCATTTGCTGTTCCGTCAATGCTACTGGCATCAAAGAAACATGGATAACGTCCATTGGCTGGTTTTCTATGTGTGATGTATAATTCCATGAAGATTCGCTGCCTTCACCTTTGAGCCTTGATGCTGTGATGACTTTATGGCAAAGAAAGTGGGAACGACAAGATCCCAAGACCATCCCGACAACTGCACCAGCAACGTGAACTAGATCGACTATACGATGTGTCCTACCATCGCAGAGTGCCTAAAAATACTTTCCACCTTACCAGTGCGAGTGTGAAAGGAATGTGTCGGCTTTGAGGCAATCGAAAACATATTTACGAAGCATGATGCCACAGTTGAGATTGACAGGGCCCACTGTGCTGCACATTCATCACAACACAGACATTGACTTTGACGAAAAAATTCGCAAATTTGCAAGGTTCATCCAAGGAAAATGGAACTGGCAAATATATTGTCTGACTGACTCAAAAAGCCAGGAAAGGGCACTTTAAGTAGTTAAAATTGAAAGAATTTCCCGGGGAGCATGCCCCCGTACCCCACTAGGAGCTTGTGCCTTTGGCGCTAATCTTGCAGTAAATCGATCAACATTTTTCCTAGATCTGCGCCTGGCAATTTATTATAATGTAATTTACCATGCTGACCTGATTTTGAAACAAATTACCTGAATAGTCCCTAAATTGCAACAGTACGACCTATGGATTTACCAGTTAACTTGGTGTTACATCCATGAACAAAGTGTTCCTTGTCTCTTGGAAAAATTCTACAACATTTTCTAACTAGTACAACTTATAAATTTATGTTTTAAAAATTTTCAACGTTCACATTCTTCACATTGTTTGTTTTTTCATGGATAGCCAAATAAGAAAAGCAGCATCCACCAAATAAGTCAACTCACATGTACCTGCATAAAAAATTTTAAATGCACTGCAAATTACAATTTTGCTTAAAGTAATAAGATTCAAAATTAGTAACGTTTATTGTATGAATGCAAGTGCAATAAAGGGTTTACACTACAATTGCATTTGCCTTTCAGTGAATGCAAAATCATAAGTAGTATATATTTGCAGAACAGACTCAAGCAGCAAGAGTCACTGCTCACGTCTGGCCTGAAACGCCTACACTGAAAAACCTAAGTATGTGGATGAAATAATGACTTTCCCAATGATGATGATGATAATGATGACCCCAGTGACTACGACAAAGATGATGGTGGTGATAATTTGGACAATGATATTGCAATTCACAAGTGACAGTTAGACCTTTGGCTTTTCTTCTTGGTTTTCAAACTTTTTCTTTTCCATGGCTGCAAAACAGTCTGCTTCTTTCTTTTCTTTTTTCTTGTTTCTTTCCTCGTACAATATTCTTGAAAAGAAAAACCAAAATAAAAAAAAAACGTTAACGAGACTTGGTTCCTAATGCTTGCTACAGTATGATTGCAACAAAAATTTAAGAATGATAATGCTAAATACAAGAAAGGTGCTTAATTTAGTACTAAAGACCCAGAAAAACTCGGAAATTCCAGGAATAGCCAGATTTTGACTAGTATCCCATTAAGAGTGGGGTATATGCTTTTGAAGAGGCCATGAGTTGCACGTAACTACTGTATTCCTGCAATTTAGTAGACAACAATGTACAGGATTAACTGTACATGTATGCCATTGATAATGCCATTCACAAGGAAGAGAACTATTAACAACACAACAGGGTACCTTTAAGATGTGGGGAAACAAAAAAAAATAAAAGCTTTTACAGAAATCTACAGTACTTCCTTTCTACTTTCTACTTGTCCATATGACAAGTGAAGAAGCTAGTGGAAAAAGGGGATAAGTGACATTTTTGTTTGTTTCTGTTTCTCGCTCTAAATTAGCTGAATTTTTGCATGTGGCCTTGATTTCAGTTGAAAAACATTGCCTCATAATTTTTTTCGCTGGCTTGCTCTTCGTTTTCAAGAAATAACGTATGCAAAAAAGGTACGCCACTAGGAAAAACTAAAATATTTACACAACGTCTCGAAAATGAAGCAAAACTTTAGCGGAAAAACTACAGGGCATTGCTTACTATGGCCAACTTTTCTCCGCATTGTTTCACACTTTAAAACATTCAATTACAGCAAAATATTGATCTTTCGCAACGTGTATGTATGTATGTGACCTTTATTTAAACACGATTAAAATTAAAGCTACAAGCTTGTGGGGTCGTGTATAAATTAAAAAAAAACGAAAATATATTAAAATGGTAGAATCATACTTAATAATAATATTAATAGTATTTACAACAGTATCAGCTAATAGGTTATTAATTGTATATGAAATCGGCATAGTCGAGGCGGAGGTAGTGTCGAATTTAAAATCCTTAAAATAATCTTTTGTTCTTATTAGATTTCGGTCTTTCTTGCTCAGGTGCAGGGGTTTCAATAAAAGCCGGTTACCGGCGGTCTACCGCCGCCTGTAAGGTTTCTTACCGCCGTCTGTTTGGATTTCATTAATGAAGGGCCTTGCAGCCACTTTAGTGGTCACAGCCGCCTATTACACCTTCAATGGCCGGTTTTAACTAAAGTTATTGAAACCCCTGCAGGTGCGCAATTCCGTTCTCATTGAGGCAAATCGTATTCCACAGAACGGTGCCTCTGTAAGCCAACGAATCCTCCTTTAATCTAGTTTCGAATCTTGGTACTGATAAGCATTCTTCACCCCGTAATGAATATCCATTACACCTTTCTATATAAATATTGTTACACAACAATTCAGGCAGACCGTCATTTTGTGCTTTAAAAAAGATCTTAAAAATATCCATTTTATGATATAAGAAAATAGTAGGCCACCGATCGTAGGCCAACACCTCTTTTGAAGGAATGTCTCTTGGTAAATTAAAAATGATTCGAGATGCTCTACAATGAAGTCTTTCAATTGAATCAAATAGGTTTGAGTTACAACACGCCCCCCCCCACAAAACTAGTCCGTATTTAACAGAGGGTAAGATAACCTTAAAATAAAAGTCTCGCAAAACACTTTTTGGTAAGAATTTAGAACGTTTTAACAGGTCTAATTTAGTAGCAAAACACTTCTTAACATCCATTACATGTGCGTCCCATGTTAACTTGTGGTCTACTGTCAGACCTAGGACGTGTGCTTTAGTCACCCATTTTATACTGGAGTCACCCAATAACACCGGGGCAATCGGCCCCATTGGGTTACCCCTACAAAGCAGCATTGCTTCGCTCTTTCCTGGATGGGGTGTTAATTGGTTGTCACAACACCAGTTGTAGACCTCCTGCAATGCCCTGTTCAACTCTGCGATGGCCTCGTCTGCCGTGTCTCCTATGCAGAAGACTGTTGTATCGTCTGCAAACATGTACAGAGATCCTGACCGGACAGACAGCGGCAGATCATTTGTGAATAGTGTGAATAGAGTCGGTCCTAGCACTGATCCTTGAGGTATCCCCATGGACACTGAGAGAAGGTCTGACTTAACTCCATTTAACACTTCCTGTCAAGTAACTCTTCAACCAATCGAGGTTTAATCCCTTTATTCCAAAATGTCTTTCTAGCTTCATAATTAGTGTAGCATGTGGGACACTGTCAAAAGCTTTTCTAATATCGATGAATGCTACAGCAACAAATTTTCCAGAGTCGATAACCGATCTCCAGGTTTCCGTGAGATGAATCATCAGGTATTCCGTTGAATACCCAGGTCGGTAGGCCCACTGCCCGTTTGAGACCAAATTGTTATCTGGAAAAACGTGTTTCACAAGGGCGTCATTTGCTATCGACTCCATAATTTTGCTTGGAATGCTGAGTAGGGAAACTGGGCAGTAATTTCCTCGTTCAGTTTCATCGTCTTTTTTGTAGATTGGTGTGAGCCTTGCAATCTTCCACGCTGAGAATACAGACTTACTTTCATAGCTGAATTGATATAGACCTTGGCCTGTCTAAGAGCCCTTGTAACCTCATTTCTAATTTGCTTATACTCTTGCCACAGCTTTGGGCATTTAGATGCTACTGCGGCCTTGAACAGTTGGTACCTCTTATTCATTTTGTAGCGAATGGCGTTGGAAATCCACGGTGCAGATATGCTGCTGATTTTAACTTGTTTTAAAGGACCATGTTCAGCACATATGCTGTTAAATAAATGCTGCAAGGCCCATAAGACATCGTCTTCATCCTCGAATACCGATGCCACGTGAAAAGGAGCCGTTTCTATGTCGTTCCTAAACCATTCCTCGTCTAATCTTTTATAATTTCTTGTTGTTATAAACTTCGGCAAGGGCCTTTTGTTCTTCAAGCATAAAGTTGCATATATAAGATTGTGATCTGAGATCCCAAGGGGGAATGCACCACTTATTCCGACGCTGTCTTTTCTTGTGGTGACAATGAGGTCGATAAGAGTGCGTGATGTTAAAGTAATTCTTGTGGCCGTTTGTATGACATTTTCCATGTTAAACATTTCAAAGATCGAGCGCAATTTAGCGCCGTTCCCGTTCCAATCTTCCCTAGTAGAAAAATCGCAGTTAAAGTCGCCAAGTAAAATGATACAGGATGACTTTAATGAAGCTTTTTCAAGAGATTGTTCGATAAGACTGAAAAAATCATTGTCATCCGGCGGCCTATACGTGACTGAAAACAAGGCCGAAGTGTTTGGAAATTTCACTTGTAACCAGATTGCTTCAAGGCCATTAATAAATAAATCTCTACGGTGCGTTGCTTGGAGGTGTTCACCATAATATAACATACATCCGCCACCTTTGTGACCCTTACGGTCAAGCCGTAATAGTTTCATGCCTTCAATTTGCAGCGCTTCGCACTGTTTTATCCAAATGCGTCTCAGTAATAGCGATAAGCTCAAATCTGCAAAGTAGCTGTAGGCACCTTAGTTCGTCCATCTTATTTCTTATACTACAAACATTCAGATGCGCCACTCGTAAGTCCTTTACCGAGCTGGCCTCTAATTTCTGCACAAGATCCGATAAATGACTCTCATTTTCCTCCTCTTCATTGTTAGGCGTACTAGGAGGCCAGCTCTCTTCACCGCCTATCACGGCAGTAAACGAGTAAAATGTAACCTTCGAAAATGTTGATTACTGGTAAAAACGGTTAAAACTTTGATTTCAGGTTAACATGCGACCACAAAGACATTAATTTCACTCAAATTACAGCCAAAGGTTTACTTCACACAATGTGCAAGCTAGACACTGTTGATATCAGGTCATTTACAGACAGCTAAAATTTTGATTTCACGTTATCACGCCACCACAAGGACTTTGATTTCACTTAGAGAACAGCGAGAAGTTCATTTCACAACATGTAAGTTCAATTGAAAGGCCACATGCAAGAACGTCCCCTAGATGTTTTGCTAAAATCGAACAAGGCCAAAACAAGTCCAAACTTTGCAGCTGACTTTAACCCTTACGGTTAAGAGTTCCCAGTTTTATTAGAGTTAGGGTTGGGTTACCCCTCAAAACTAGGGTTCGCATTAAAGGTTAGGCTTACAGAACAAGGTTAGGGTTAGCATTTGGGCTCAGGGTTACGGGTCGAGGTTAGAGTTAACGTTCAGGGTTAGGGTTAATGCTTAGGATTAGGGCTAGCGTTCAGGGTTAGGGTCATTCCTTAGGGTTAGCGCTTCGGATTAGGTTTGAGTTAAGGTCAGGATACATTAGGGTTAGCGCAGTGTTAGGCCAAGGAAAACAATCTCGACTTAGGAAATCTATTGCACGAGTCGATACCTAAATCAAGTCAATGAGTAGTGCCTAGAGAGAGAGGTTAAACGCTTTGCAAATCAGCTACGTCAGTGATTTATAAAATGTTTCTAGGTGAAATTATTTTTTTGGTAGAAAACAGCTTGTTCCATGAAATGATTATTTCTGACAACACCAAAAGAGGAAGCCTTAAGCTAACACGCTGCTTAGGCTGAAAAAAGCGCATGAAACAGAAAATTTATCAGCAAAGGAATGCTGAAATACAAAGCAAAACTTACATTTGAGTTGAAGTTTTCTTCTTCCTAACCTGTGATCATGTGT
Source organism: Catalaphyllia jardinei (assembly GCA_022496165.2). Lineage (NCBI taxonomy): Eukaryota > Metazoa > Cnidaria > Anthozoa > Scleractinia > Caryophylliidae > Catalaphyllia > Catalaphyllia jardinei. The sequence goes on along the minus strand of CM042753.1, from coordinate 737,861 downwards.
TCTTGGTTTTTTTTTTCTTCGCAGCAGGCTTGATCCTATCACAATTCAAAGTAATAATCTGCTTGGAAATCCACCATACACACTTACAAAACGCTTGCTTGCCAATTTAACCGACCTGCGACGTCTCTGGCCCGTAGAAACGGCTTTGAATCTGTTTAAATTAACTTTTCACCTAACACAGGTCAAATTCAAGGACTTTGCTGCCTGGCCTCTCTCGCCACTTCCCGGCCGTGTTGCTGAGTCACGTTTTAAGTGACACACACACACAATGGACAAAGCGCTTTATGTATGAAAGATTATTATGGGATATCCCAGAAACTTTGGCAGCGAACAAGGCTTAATGATGCCAAATCTCCTACCAGGCGGGCGCAAATTAAATATTCCTCGAATAAGCTTTGAATATCGGTGGAAATAACGAGCAAACTCTGCTTGATTAACAGGTAAGCTCTGAATAATCCATGCTTTGCGCACCAAAAGCCAACATCACAATAGAGAGATTGGGCTTGAAGTCACGTCAAACGGTGAACGGCAAAAATGAAACTTTTGCTGTTTGTCTTTAGCTCTTTGAACAGTAGAGTGAAAATAGTTGTATTTGTGAATAGTAGGAGACATTTTTCATTTTTATGTGATTTAATTAAGGAGTAGAAGAAAAGAACACAAATTCAGAGGTCATCTTTGCCATTTGCCATCTGCCGTAAATGCCATGCTTAAACTCACTAATAGCCTAGCGAGTAAAAACGGCAATTCAGTTTCAAAGACACGAAGATAGATCTTTCTATGCTATTTTCCTTTGACTTAAAAGACAGTCAAGAATTTGTGGGATTTGATTTTGACTTCATACAATATAAAAAAAGTCTACCTGTTTGCTGCTCAACAAATTAATTGTGCTTAAGGTTTCTTTTGTCGTTTATTCAACAATACATCTACAAAAGATGCCGCTTGAAAAACTGAGGGGTTTTTTGCATACGTTATTTCTCGAAAACGAAGGGCAAGCCAGCAAAAAAAATTACGGGGCATTGTTTTTCAACTGAAATAAAGGCCACATGCAAAAATTGAGCTAATTTGGAGCAAGTCACAGAAACAACCAAAAACGTCACTTATCCCCTTTTTCCACTTGCCTCTTCAAGTGTCCTCTAGTGTAGCAAATTACAAACCTGTGGTTAATTATTCTCTCAACAATATCAGCAGTTGTAATTGATGAGCCACTGGAGATGGCCTTGAAAATTCCTCTTTCTTTTGGAATTGCAAATGGATCTGTACCATCTTCATCCATCATAACATTAGTGTTACCATGAACAACTATATCCACCTAAATCAGCAACACAGTACAAATATTAAACATACACTTCAAATATTTTGCCCAATATGAGGGTCCCTAAGTTCTCTAGAGCATCAGAGCCCTTGTTGTTTAGAAGTGGATAACTATACAGTGGATAAATTAAACAAAACCTGTACATTAGTGTCATAGGATTTAAGGCAGCATAGCAGAAGCTGCTACACCCAGGGGAGAGACACTGATCCTAAACTAGCTGAAGGCCATTGTAAAATACAGGGCACAGTTGCCAGATGTGCTCTCTCTACTGGTGAACTAACAATATGTTTGATAATGATCATGATGATAACCGTAGAGATAACGATGATGATGAGGTAACTGCCAGCAAAACTATGCTATCCAGGGCTGTCAATAAGGGCCATAACCCGTAACACCAGTTACAGCTGAGTATGTTTGATGGACCCTTAATGTTATGGGTGAACTGGCCTGTAATTGATTCAGTTCATCCATAAAGTAATAAGTTTGCTACTAGTGTGAAGATCAAGGCTACAGGTGCTATCTGCTGGATCGTATTTTATCTGGTGGATAGCACTGCCCAACCTTCAACAACTAGGCTTCAAGTTTCTGCTTTTATTAAAGCCCAATGTTTAAAATACTGCATCTCCTTATGAGGTTTCTAAAAAAGGAACATTCTGAACAGCAAAAAAAAAGACTACTCACCTTGAATTGTTCCAACAGTTCATCGGTGACTTTATAAGGTGCACCGATGATCACCTGGTCAACATGACGACATGCCAGGACACTCAGTACTCTTTGATGTAGACTCATGATGGGATAGTTGCTCCCCTTGTAGCGGTTAACAATCTGATCAGTGTGAAGGCCAACTATCAGGTAGTTTCCTTCACTCTTGGCTGCCTCAAGGAAATCCAACAAACCAACATGAAAGAGATCAAATGCACCTGCTGCATAAACTATTTTATCTCCAGGATTAGGCTCCCTGCCATCTGAGAACTGGACAATCCTCTGTGAGGTGGGCAGAAAATGGGATACACACGTCCAGGGGCTCTTGGCAGATGGATCAGAACTTGCCCTACTGACCTGACTAGGGTCCAAATTCCCAATGGGTGATGGTGCCCTGTCAAAGTGCTCCTTGGTCATCAAAAGCATTCTTCCCACAAGATTTGTTGTTGACACCCCTGCAGTTCTTTTACACTCCTTGTATCGGCCCGCAGACTTCACTTCCTCATACGTATCTTTTCCATCAGCGCTCAGAGTGATGTCGTCTCCATGAACACAAAAGTCACAGTTGTACTTGTCAAGAGTCTCGACAGTTGTGACATATGGCGCATTCATAACGACTTCATCGACCCATTTGATCGCTTTAACCATCTTGTACCTTTCTTCCTCGTTAAAAACTGGTGGACCCTTGTGTTGTGTGATTTCTGCATCGGAGTGAACGCCTACATAAAGGACGTCGCCCATTGCTTTTGCTTGTCGTAGCGCGTTTGCGTGACCAAAGTGTACCATATCGAAACAACCATCAGTCCAAACGCGGATCTGTCTATGGCGTTTTTCACCACGATGGTTGAAATCGTTGTTTTCCATCTTGGTGTGCGACTTATTTCAAGAATACCCTAAAATTGATCAAAGATGCACAAACTTCCTTTCCGATCGTATCAATTCAATCAGCAGGGCGACGTGTCGTCCAGCCTCATTTCCAGACTTCTCTGGGTTGACGGGTCTTTGTTGCTAGGGCAACCGACAAGTAATCTTCGGTCCATGCCTCCTCCGAGCTCTCTTTGACAACCCAGGAAACAGATTGTAAAAGGAATCTTTTTTCAGTGAAAATATGAAGGCGTTGGAAACTTTGCGTACAAGCACTATTTCACATAATTTCGAAACGATCTGAAACAGGGCACTTGGCCGTGGCATCATCACTGAGCTTCGCCCCACCCTACCCCTGAAAGAAATCCCACAAAAAGGACTCTGGGAACGAGGTTGCTCAACAGAATGAGCTGTCTTTTACAGGTTTAATTTCTGTTATTTTGGATTATATTTGTTTTGCGAACATGAAAGAAAACGTGTTCCTATTTATCCCTAACTTAATAGGTAAGTACTTAAAAAATCTTAACTTTAGGCTGAAATGTTTTAGTGAGCTCCTTCTTTCGTGCATGACCTTCATGACAGCTGGCATCTAAACCAAAACACTGACTTAACAATAAAACACTGCGATAAAATAGAAAAACTGAAAAACATTTTAGTTTAAAAATAACGAAGACGTTTCGACGTCCGCTTAACGTCATGTTCAAGTCAAATGATTGAATAAAATGGTTACGGATTTCAATATAAACTAAGAATTCCAAAGAGACACAAATGCAAAGATTAAAAATTCTAAAAAATACTAAAATATATAAATAAAAAAGTATTTGCACGCAAAGAGTAAAGAGTCACATAAAAAGTTTGGCATGAATTGAGTCTTTGTGCATTCAACATAGGGCTCAATTCCTCAATGAAGAGCATTTAAAAAAATATTTAATCAGACTTTGATCTGCATTTCTTTAAACTAGAAAATTGTTTGTCCTCTAAAGCAGACTTCATTAGTCCTTACTCCTCTATGTGCTTGCCAATTGCTGAGTATTTGTGTTCGCTGATGTGTTGATGTGGATGTCAGGTTGTATACCTGAAATAATCTACACTGCACAGATTACATTGGAATTTGTAAACCAGCCATTGATTGCTAACAACAGGGGGCTTCTTCCCTTTCAGAGCGAGTACTTGGCCAATTTTCTTGCTCTGGAAGACAGATTTAAGTCTGGTTCTCATATGTTGATGACATATGTGTGACATTACAGCATATGTGAACATTCATCACTGAATCATAATCTATCCTGGGCATTGACTGCCAGCTTGCCTTGCAAAATTGACCTGAGTTCAACTTCGCAGGCAAGCCAGCGGTTGTCAGCAATGAAAATATTTTGTGTGAACATCATCTGCAGACGCAATTCGTACTCCAGTAAGATGATTTGATCCATATTCCCAGGTGAAATGTTGAAAAGTGCATCAATTAAATTGGCATTTTGCGCAAATTTGAGTGATCTATCACAAATGCATAGGGACTGACTGTGACAGATTGCCAATCATTGTTAGCTGCAACCCATGACTACATCAAAGGTAGGTTGGCGGGATATGAGAACCAGGCTTTAATGTGGACACCAATGTTGGCGCTCAGATTGAATTAGCTGACTGCTGGTCTTTAAATGGTAGTGGAATCATGATAGAAGGCTTGTCGTCACTCACATTCTTTTGTGCATTAATATTGTTGTTATTATTGAGAAATTTACTGGTAGATGAGTTGATTGAATTGATTGGATAGTTTAAGTTAAAAGAAAATAGAGCGGAGCTTGTTCCACTCATCCGAAAATGCAGCAGGGGTAGATGACTGACAATGTGGACAGTGAACCACAGTGGTGAGCAAACAGTCTTTATAATGTTTGTTAACATAGCTGTGGTAATGAAGGAACACTGTTCATAGACTTCCTGTGGACTGACGTTTCCAATCAATTTGATCAATAAATCATGTATCAACAAACCACCATTTCTGCAATCAATGGTTTACAAATTCCAGATTATGCTGGGAATTCTTCCCAACATCTACACCAGTGCATCAGCGAACACAAATACTTGTCAATTGGCAAGCTCATAGAGAAGCATTGGCTAACAAAGTCTGCTTTAGAGGACAAACAAATTTTTTAGTTTAAAGAAATATAGACTGAAGTTTGATTGTTTAATTTTTGAAATGCTTAGTCCTCTGTTGAAGAAAAAAAAGAAAGACTCAATTCGTGCGAAACTTTTTACGTGACTCTTTGCATGCAATTATTTTATGTTACATATATTTTAGTACTTTTTAGAATTTTTAATCAATTCTCTTATCATTTTCTTTGCATTTGTGTCTCTTAGGAATCCTTAGTTTATATTTAGATTTGTAAGCATTTTATTCACTCAGTTGACTTGATAATGATGTCAACTGAATGTCGAAATGTCATCGTCAGATAAGATAACTTTATTTTATCACTTCAGGATATCTCTATTTACAAAATCTGTTTACAAAATTATTATTAACATGTGATAAAAATCAAAAATATTATTGAACATAATAGAAACAAACGAAAATGCTAGGAACAGAGAGCAACAAAGTTAATTATTAAAACAAGATTCATTGTTTTTAAACCAAAATGGTTTTAGGTTTTTCAGTTTTATCACAGTGTTTTATAGTTAAATTGTTAAGAAAATCTCTTCTTTTATGAACATCTAGTGTGGTAAGCTTATATTATTTAATTCTGTGCTAGCTGCCATGGTCAGTAGGAGGTTTTATCTTTATTAAAAGGAGCTATTTTTGCAGGTTATGCAAGAATCGTGTTAGCAATACTGTCGTTCTACTTTATGCCAAGCGACTACGTCATGGCTGCCGGCACTTATCTTCTTAGTGGATTGCTTGATGCATTTGATGGACATGCGGCCAGATATTTTGGTCAAAGTAAGTTAGCTTTATTGTAATGTGCTTGTGTTTTGTTAAAATTGATTAAAGGGAAAAAGAACCAAACCAAAGACAACCTCTAGTGATGATTGTGATGGAAAATACCATGTTAGTTGTGATGCCCAGGCAGGTAATGAACACATGTCACAGACTTCCAGAGGTTGACCCCAGTGGGACTGTTTACAAAATCTTCATGGTTTTCCCAGGGGTCTGCGTGGGACAAATTTACGTAGTAAAGACCTCTTGTTTACGTTTCCCAACTAAATTTTACAACATCTTTACGACATTGATTTCATAAAACATAGACCCTATGCAAAAATGGCTGCCTTTATATTATTCTTTTGTTCAATTATCAGCCCTCATTCAATGTTCTAGTAACATTGCTCCATTTCAGTGAGGGTTCTTTCCACTGTTGCTGTCTTGAGGTGATGAATAGGTGCATTGAAGTAAACTGGCTCGTATTCCTCCAGCACGCAGTCTATGCACTCGGGAACTGTTGCAGACTGGACTTGTAACTCATTGACACTTTGATCTGTGCACAACTGTAATGCCCTTCCTTCACACACCTGAAGCACTTTGCCTTCTTTGCAAGACACATACTTTTGGGATGTGACAGTTTCTCTCCACAGTTGAAACAACTTTCTCTTTTTCTTTTGTGGATCGCCTTTGAATTCTTTTTGCATGTAACCAACCTGGTGTCCTGTGGCATAACTTGCACTCTGCAAAAACATTGGCGAAATAGGGAGATGACTAGGCAACCTTTGTGATGTAGAGACAAGATGACAAAAATGCATTTAAACCGGTCACAAGACACTTAAATCTCCCAAATCATTCTAAGCAACGTATGGCAGTCCGTGGTCTTTCTCTACATCAAGAAAGCATGGAAAGCCACAAAACTCTTGACAAAAATATATTTTTCAAATCGGCATTCTTAATCGTCATGTTATCAAGGAATGTTTTTCATTCATGTAATTTATTCTGTTGTTTTTCACATTACCATGCACAAATCAGTCTTTCTGTATATAAACCACACAAAACCACAATTCCTTGGTTCGCTCCAAGGAAGGGCTAGCACTTGAAATGTTAGCTTAATTGCATCTCTTTACGGTGTCCTATTGTGATCAACCCAGTTGATAAAGCCAAATGATATAAAGCAGTTGGTTCTGATGATATCTAGGGATGTCCCCCAGTTTCACATTTCAGTAAACTATTTTTACCACCATTTTCGTTGATATGCGACTTTGGAAAACAAAACACCCGCAGAAACGTTTCCAAAATTTCCATCAGTCCTGTGTGTTATCGACACATCAGATCGAAATCCACCAATCACAGCCACTAGTGTGACCTTCAGACCTTCTTCACATCATGCTAGCGGGCTGTGATTGGTGGATTTCGGTCCGATCTGTCGATAACACGCAACACTGACGGAAATTTTGGAAACGTTTCCGCAGATGTTTTGTTTTCCAAAGTCACGTATCAACGAAAATGGTGGTAACGTACATTATTTTGACATTTTGGCTTTTAGTCTAATTTTTAGCTTGATAATGATGTTTTCTATTTGACCTTTTTGGTCAACTGAATGTCAGAACTGATTATTTTGAAATGAACAGCAAGATGTATTAACTAACAGGTTATGCATGGATATTTGACAGCGTGTCTGAGATATGCCAGGTTGTGTGGTTGTCTGCAAGATATGTCATTTGGCTTCAAGAACATAGTAGCTACATAGCTGTTTGACCTGTTTCGTCTGGTGTTACTTCTGGTGGTGTTGATGGTGTTGCTTCAGTGTTAATTTGTATGGTTTTCCTTTTTATCAGGTACAATGTTTGGTGCTATGTTGGATATGCTCACTGACAGGTAACATGCTCATTGCAGAGCTAGAGTTTTGTTTGATAGTAGCCTAAAACCGAAATAATATTTTTAAATTAGCTTTTATACCTTTTAATGCACTCCTGATATTTCTGTTAAGTAGTCCCTAGATTTATGCCTCAAGTGTAGCCGAATTCTTAGAATGCCTGACCTGGCTCACTCTTTTCTCTTCTGTAAAAAATGTTTTGTTCTTGTCTCCCAATCTTTATTCAGTGTGAAGTTAATAAAAAGGTTAGCAGCATGCTAGTAAATTTCAGTGGTGTCTGCCCATAGAACACAACAGGAAGGGTATCTTTTCTTGGTATCAGTCTTTTGTATCATAATTTGACATTAACACTTTTTAATTAATAAACTTTCAGATGTGTTACTACAGCTCTACTTGTGATGTTATCTGTTTTCTATCCAAAGTACACATTTGTTTTTCAAATGCTGATATGTTTAGATATTGCAAGTCACTGGATCCATGTACAAAGGTAAATTAGAATACTGGAAATAATTGCCAATGAGCCAGCTGAGCGAAGATGCGAGGCTGGTGAGGCGGTAGCATTATAGAGTTGTGCGAAAGTACTGTCTAGGCGGTGAAAATCTCGAGTGATCAAGAGAAATGTTTGTAAGGTAACATTCCTGTTGTAAGGTAAGATTCCTGAGATTCCAATGACGTAGTAGAAAAGAAGTGATTGTCTTGCAACGGACCAATCGTAGCGTGGACAGATTGTAACGTCAAGGCCACATAGCTCTGATCGTCAAGGCATCATGTTGCCCCGGGCATCAAGCTGTGGCAGTTGAGATCAAGTTTGAGGACATTTGCCGGCAAATTTTTTTACCGAAGAAATATAAATTAAAAACAAAGTCGCTATAATGTTGTACAATTTGAAGTCATTTGTTGTATCCATGGGATGCGACAGCAATACACTGGAAAGGATAAATATCTCGATCCTTTCTGGCTGTTGCCACCTATGAACATTGCGTGACCATAAAACATATTAGGTGACAAGATTGATACGGGTTGAAATCCTTTTTCTTTATTTGTTTCCCGGGTCTGAGTTTTCATGACACCCAAATGCAGATCTGAAAAATCAGAACCCTGAAAATAAAAAAAATAAAAAAGGTTTAAACTTGTCTCAATCTTATCACCGAATCAAAAATGTTTTATGGTAACACAATGTTCATAGATAACAGCCAGAAAGGATCGAGATATTTATCTTCTCCGGTTTATCGCTTTCGCATCTTGTGGATAAAAAACTGACTTAAATCTGAACAACATTATAGCGACTGTGTCTTCTATTTCTTCGGTCAAAAATTCACCAGCAAATGCCATCAAAATATTGGCGGTTATTTTAAACCTTGCTAGCGAGAAACCGGACAGCGATAAACCAGAGAAGATTAATATCTTGCTTCTTTCTGGCTGTTGCCTATGAACATTGCATGACTGTTAAACAAAACGTGATAAAAATTAATCGAGACGGACACGAGCAGGAAGACGAGTTTACAATGTAAATCTTTAAAAAAAAAAAATTTGAGGGGCCTGAGGTTTTCGTGATTCCCCTAATTTTCACCTGCTTTTGTAACTTTTATTTGTTTTTATTTCCAATTCTAAGTGAGTGTACTTTAGTTAAGTGCCATTGTCAGTGGTATATTTATCGCACTAGCAAGCCTGGAACAATCGGCCACGGCAAGCCAAAAGAGTACTCGGTCACCCGGCGTGCCAAATTAAACTGAATTCAATCAAAGCAAAACTAAACCAAATGACAACTGCAGCAAACTATCGGCCGGCGACCCACACCACACGAGAGTAAACTCGACATCGGCCAGTGAGTCAACTTTTTCAATGCAATATTTACATCAGGATTTAAGACATTTGACGTTGTTTTGAATACTTGACTACAACTGAAAAAGTGACATGCAGAAAACATGGCTCTGTATTTTTAAGCCAGTCCCAATGAGTATTTGTTTTGAATGGTTGCTCGTTGGCACTTAGCAAGAGCTACATCTAGTTATTATTTTGTAAACTTATATTTAACTTATTTATCTTATAAACTCCCAGTACTTTGTTGTTAATCCTTAAATCTTCAGGAGTAATCAAGGTCTAATTTGTCAATGTATTTTTTCATTCTTCAGTTCATTGTTAAAAGGTGGAGCCAGTCACAAGAAAATAGATTTGTCTGGCAACTTCTTCCTCAAGATTTACTATCACTCCAGGGTAACCTATTCTTAGCTGTCTTCCACTATCGAAATATTCTGACTAGTCTGTGACATGTTGAAAAGATATGAAGTAAATCTGTTGGGAAAATGTTACCTAGCATTTATTTTGTTGTTTTTTTATTTGATTTGCCACACAAACAAAAAAAGAATTTGAGTGCAATGATTAACTCAAATCACAGGCAGCCCAAGCTCTCGTTGTGAGGATCGGAGTTATTATATTTTGTTTGATCTTTATGCGAACGTCCCGTGATGTACTTGCTGCTGTCATCTACTGTTACATAACGACCAAGTTTCATTACACGAAACATGACTCTGGCCTTTCAGCATTTGGAGGTGTTATATGTTACAACGGTTTGAATTTACAAAGCTTTGTATGGGAAAAAACGTTAATAGACGTTTTAGCCAATATTTTGATATTCTTGCAATAAAAAAACGACTTATCTCAATGCCTTCTTGTCCTTTCTATTCTCCTCTTGCTGTTCAGCTCGATCCAAAGCCTTTATAGCGAGTTATCACTTTTCGAGTTTCTTCTCCTCCTCTTTGTTACAAGTCACGTTTTGTGAAATAAAACTCAGTCGTTATGTAACAGTAGATGACAGTGGTAAGTATGTCATGGAACGTATATAATAACTCTGATCCTCACAACGAGAGCTTGGGCCGCCTGTGCTTAAATTAATATACAAGATTCAATGAAGATACAAAACTACAATTTATAAATTTAAGGATAGAAAACAAAACGGCGAGAAAACCTAATAAAAACCACAGGGCTTGTAAGCTTTGGTCCCGTCTGAAGAAACACCAGATGACTAATTTAGGTAATTAATGATATTTGTTCACTACATAATAGTAGACAAAAGGAGTTTGCATGCCTGGTATTATAACAATGGTATGTAGTGAATATGTTTTCAAATTTTCAAGGGAGAATAGCATTCTTAAATGAGAACACAAACTGACCAAGATGCGTTAAATGAATATCTTGAAATTTAAGCAAGTTGAGCTTCTTAAAAATAAGTTCTGTATGAGCATTATAATAGGATTTGTCCACTATCCCAATCACCTGTTTCCTGAAAAATTGTTGAAGGTTAGTTATGTAAGCTGATCCCCAGACTAGATTACAGTAATTTAAGTATGGAAGTATCATTGCCTTATGTTACCATACAAAGAGAAGGTGTTGAAAGACAAAAACTAGATCTAAAAATTGTACCATTGGATTGAGATATTTTATCGACAAAGCTAGATAAATGAGACTTCCAAGTTTAGTTGTCATCTAAAACTAGAACAATGCCATGCATAATAGATAAGTTATGTGCACAAGCAAAGGAGAAATGAAGTTTATAGACTGCTTTTTAATTGACATAGGAATGTTGTCACAACGAGCAACTTTGCCTGATTGAAATTGATTTGCAATAGCAAGAGATTTTTTAAAATTGGTTTGCAATGGTAAGAGATTTTTGAAATTGGTTTGCAATAGTAAGACGTTTTTTGCAGGTTGTACAGTGTAACAAGGTTTTAGTTTGTTGAGTGAATTCTGTGATTGTAATTTAACTTATTACTTTGAGTGTTGACAACAAAACATTTGTAAAAAAGTTTGAAAAAAAGTAGACTTTACAGCTGTAGATACAAACCCATTTGTTACTCTCCACCAAAATTAATTCTGAAGAAAACCCTTCACACCTTTTTTACAATTCTTCTTATATGTGAAGATTTATCACAGTGATATAGGTTCAATAAATTGTGAAGTATTTCAGTGCTTGCATTTATTTTATTGTAGCATAAAAGACAAGAAGTTCGTTTCCTTCTGCAGATAGTACTGTTTATCATGTGTGCTGGTAATGAACTGTTTTTCTGTATGCTATACCTGATGTATTTCACATCTGGACCAGTTTGTAAGTGTGCTTATTACAGATACATTGTTGTTGTAGCTAACCCCAATTAAGAACAGAAGAATTCCACAACAGTTAATTTTCTAAAATTATTTTTGTTCACCATTAGTTTGTCATTGTTAATTGTAAAGAGAAAGAATGTATGTCAATTAACTGATCAATATGTGTATGCTATTTGTCAGTAGGAGGTCCATAACAAGAAAAACTTTGCCTGAGGTTTTGAGTGTGGCACACTTCAATGCCAAGGGAAATGTTTTCCTCAATACACATGCACTAAAGCCTCCAAATAATTTTTTTTTTCTTTTTCTTTCAGTAAAACTGCTTAAATTGATAGTGAAAGACCAAATCCCTCAAAAATGTAGAGCAAAAAACATCCAAATGCTGGTACATACTCAAGAGCAAAGACAAACGTTTTTCATGACACGTGCCAAAGAAGACAATATAGACCAATTTCGATATGCCAAAATTCATCCTAAGGTAATAGACCTCAGCACAAGGCTCCAGGGAATAACTACAGAGTTTGTGGGGTTTATTCCCTGGAGCGTCATACTGAGGTCTATAGTTTTATGCTGAACTTTAATTAACAATTATTCCATGAGCGTGCATTGGATACGAGATGATAGATAGCCAACGAGGCGCGTAGTGCCGAGTTGGCTATAATCATCTCATATCCAACAAGGGCAAGTGGAATAATTGTTTTATTAAAAACGCCCCCAAAATATAAAAAACTAGACTACAATAAAAACAAAAAGGCCCCAAAAATCACCCATACGCTCGCCGTTTTTGTAGATCAT
>CM042753.1:687707-710474 GCA_022496165.2 Catalaphyllia jardinei | reverse complement strand
CTTGTCTTGTTTCACCAGTGTGCATTCGGGCTTGGTTAATACCGATCAGAAGGTCGACTGGTCCTTTACCACGGTAGACATCTTCTTTTTTCAGACCCAAACAATCAGCGATCTCTTTTGTTTTGACGTCGACTACATCGTCGCTGATAGAGGGAATACCGATAGCTTTCACTGTGAATGTTCTTTGGTTGTCCAGAGAGGTAACTTGAACTTTGAAAACTTTTGTCGTCATTTCTTCTTCCTCGCCACCGACTTTGGTTATCGTTATGGAAACGCACTTTCCCCCTAATCCCAGAATTTCGGCTGTTTCAAGTCGAATCAAACTTGTTTGCGCTCCTGAATCGAGGAGGACATTTGCATCCTTTTATAAACCGTTTCCACCACTGATACTTGCTGAGATGACCGGAAGTAAAGCCTCTGAGTTCTCAGTCATGGACGAGATGCTTGCTCTAACGTTGGATAGATTCTTCTTGTGCAAGAGAGGATGGTGGTAATGTTTGCACTGTATACCGTTTTCTATCTCTGTGCATTGCTTTCTTCGACTGCAGTTGGTCATCTTATGGTACCTCCGAGCTCTTTTCAGACAGCTGAAACAGGCGTGATTTTCTTGCGCGAGGTTGATACGATCTTCGTGATTTAGTGCCAAAAATTTCTGACATTCGTCGGTCCAATGTGCCTGGGTTTTACAAATCCAACATTTGTGGCTGCTGCTGCCCTTGTTTTCAATTCCATTTTCTACTGCCACATTGTGGATGGTATGACTACTGCTTCCTGTTCTAAGCGGCGCTGTGGCTCTCATTCTAGACTTCATTTCTGCGGTCTTCCAAGTCATAAGGCCCACTAGCGTTGCCGGCTTGTTATTTTTTCAAGATCCCTTGACGAGACCTTCCTGTCGTCTTTGCACATCTTCTGCTTGCTATACAAATTCCTTATTAAGCTAAGCTAACCCAGGAATAGGTAGAATTTGGATTTGAGTTTTGTAACTTTGCGTCGAGGTTTTCTGTTAATTGTTTGGCTTTCTGTTTTGAGTTTTATAATCACCATATACACAAAACAAAGTAGCAAAAAACGTTTTTGTAGAAGAAAAAGTTATAATTCTAATAAATTTTATTATTACACGACTAAGTTAGTTCAGAGGGCCGATAACTAAAATCAGCCAATTAGATTGCTCCGTTGCTGGTCCAATATTCTCTAAGTATTGGACCGGGCACTGTCCCGAATGATCCCGCACGAAGATTTTCTCGTAGTTTTGCTTCTTTTCTTTTCCTAAAAGTATTTACTTCATATAAAATGTTATTTTTGTTTTCTTCCAACTTTGTTTTTCTTCTTTTTGAAAACGTCAGACCTGAGTAAACGTTCAGTTTGCTCTACATAAAAATTGCGCGCTTGAAGTTTATGATGTCTTTGCAGTCTATCATCTAGGCTTTTCTTCTAAACAATTTCAGTCGTGTAATAAATCTCTAATTAACCAAGCTTGCTCGGGACCGTACTGGGAGAATATCGGCCCATGGTCTTTTTTGTACGGACCTCGCTGCGCTCGGTCCGTACTGTCAAGACCTCGGGCCGATATTCTCCCAGTACGACCCTCGCGCTTGGTTAATAAACACTACTTATTAACCGAGACTGAGGTCATTACAGGGAAATCTCAGACCGAAGCCTTGATGTATTGACCGAGCGATAGCGAGGTCAATACATCAAGGCCGAGGTCTGAGATTTCTCTGTAATGACTGAACGGACGAGGTTAATAAGTTATTTATTATATGGCCTTTTAGCGGTATTCTTAAAAAGAATACAATAGAAACACCAGAAGAAATTTTTCACATCCGCTTGCGCGCGCTATGACTTTCTTCGTCGCTGATACTAATGAAGTATGCTAGTTTTTCTTTCAGTTATTGAAACTTTTATAGTTGTACTTTGTCCCTCGCTTTTAACGTTTTCGCCCACGCACTCGTGGCTTTTACTTACACCTCCTCAAAAGAGCCTTTGAGGTATGTAGAAAAAAATTCATAATGCCCGGTCATTACAAGAAAATAATGCCCGCTCAGCAGCCTCGAGGAGTTGTAGACTTGAGTCCACGATATGGTCACGTGATACAGGTAAGCAGATACCTGGTTTTGACAGGTGCCAATTGATCGTAACCAGGGCTCCTGTCGTAATATGAATGTCCAATACCAAAGAAGTACACGGTAAACCAAGACTGCATGTCTCTGTCAACCGCCATGTTACGCGACTCCACCGCCGCCGCCGCCGCTGCCGCCGCCGCCGCCGCCGTCGTCGTGCGTATGCGCCCACGAACATTGCTGCTAGCCATGATAAACATGAGAAAATCAACTCATGGGTTTCCTCTTCATTCCTATATGAGTATGGGACTCCGCTTGGCGGCCCTTCGGGCCGCCGGAGTTCCGCTAACAACATTACTTCTCGTAATTCTACTTCTGGTTAGCTCGCTATTACTTGTATCTTCTAAACTGTTTTCATTTATTTCTCAAGCCACGCTTCTTGTTCTTTTTCAGTATCATTATGGTGATTTTCCGTAATTGGCGATTCCTTAGGCAATTCTTCGGTACTTTCTACATACAGTTTCGTGTCAGTCTCTAAACTTTAAAACATAAATTGGCTCTCCTCAAGCCACGCTTCTTGTTCTTTTTTTTTAAACAACAACAACATCTTTATTTCTTACATTAAATATACAAATATCACACCACCTGCAAATAGCAAGGCTAATCGAGGCAAACTCTTTATCGTCTTAAATTAATTTTATTTATTTATTTATTTATTTATTTAAGGATTTGTACCACAGTACTTCGTAAACTCCTCGTGATTCTCTATGAGTTTTTCGTAAGCTTCTTGAACTCTAGAAAGGACGTCTCTTACCTCCTTTCCTGGGCGCTTACTTTCTATCAGATGGCGGAGTGATTTTCCCGCTCTCGTCAGTGCTGCTTTGGCATTTCTTCGGTTTATTTTCGTCTCTTTTAGCAGCCTCTCGGTCATGGTGTCTTTGCCCTCGGGAACTCGGGTTAACTTCAGAAATCGACTGTTGTGTTCCGTCGGACAAATGACTACACTTAACTTCAATATTGAGAAAACCGTATTATGAACACAACGTTCGATTTGTGAAGTTAACCCGAGTTCCCGAGGGCAAAGACACGATGACTGAGAGGCTGCTAAAAGAGACGAAAAAAAGCCGAAGAAAGAAGCAGGAGAACTACGCAACCACAATCGCATGCATGGATCAGAACGAAGGTGTCCTTCGTCATCCTATGGACTGCCCTAGTATGTTTGAGGGTAACAAGGTCACGGAGAAGAGAGACAAATGTACAGGAAAATGACTTAGAGATAGAGAAGGGACTTGCTGGACTGACATAATAACTTCTTAACGAAATGTTTTAAGGAATGTTTTAAGCCTTCGCTTGATTGATATTTCTTTTTCTTACCGAACATTTTTTATGTACATATGTTTTAATTTTTTTTCTTTTTTTATAAATATGCATGTTTGCATGAAACGAGGCCAAGTAACTTATTATAAATTTTGGAAATAGTGGTACAGGAGAGATATCAAGATATCATTCTTGCCAGGATGGAGGCATTTTATTCATCAATTGTTATACGCATACTACTTGTTTTTGAGTTCTTATTTTCGTTTTTCCTTGTGTGTATTTTTACTGATTATGTGAAATAAATAACGTTTTATTTAAATCATTATAATAACAACAGTAACAATAATAGTGATAATAATAATAATAATAATAATAATAATAATAATAATAATAATAATAAGGGATTTTGACTGTAGCAGGCGCCGCGAGTTGTTGAATTTTAAAGCAGCTCCATAAAGTTTTCTTTAACTTGTATTAGTGACTGACAAAACTATTACACCCTCTTAAGTGGACACCAGCTTAAACCCCTAAATTTTCTTCCCACATTTACTGTAAAAAAAACCTGCATCTCTGTTAAGCGGGCGCGGACACCAATAACAATAAGCACACACTTTAAGAGCTTTTTAATTCTAAAGGTCTAACTGAGACTCCTTTAACATTGTTCAGTTAAGTGATTATTTCAGATTGATGCATTGACTGACTGGGTTACAAGAGTTAATAATTAACTATTATCGCCCAACATATTACAACCTGTTTTGAACGGATGTATTAAGCGGTGAGGGTCCCAAGGGTGTCGTCCGCTTAATACAGTTTTAACTGCATAAAAAGCAGTCAAGAGTTTTGTACGGCAGAACACGGCCATGTCACATGTACAAAGCTAATCAACTGTGACTGTCACTTGTCAGTGATTCTATAAAAAATCAATCAAAGTGGTACAAATCACAAAGTCGTGCAATAAAGATAAGGATAACTTAAAATCTGACGCAGGTGTACGCACTATATCTCATCTGTATCCTGCTGACATGTACAATGTGAACAACTTGCAGATTGCCTTCACTGAATATTGCTTTTGTTCCTGAGCCAAAAGAGTGACCACTCGCAAGGGACTTTGAAAAAGTTTGTAAGAAATACTCATTTTTCCTATTTCTCAGTCCCTTTTTACTGGGGGGTTGGTCTTTTTACGGGTGTTACAGAAAGAAACAAAAACAAACCTCATGGAATTAATAACACAATAATGACATCATCGGATGAAGGTGCCATAGCAACTGTATTTACAATAAACCATTTACGTAGACCAATCAGAACACAGAATCGATCGAGTTCTGTTTTAAACCACAAAGCAAAGTCTGTATTGATAAGTTGCGCAAAATTCTTGGTGAGGTGAGGTAATCGCTGGACTGTGGCAAAGGTTTCTATCATGAGTGCCGAAATTGATGCTCACATAACGAAGAAGTATGAAATCAAAAAGCGCCTAGGAAAAGGAGTGAGTCTGTCGTTTACGTCGTTATCATTTGGCGCGATGCGCGCCTTAGTAATTCTTCAGTACTCATCGTTCAGCCGGCATTTCTTCGATTTTTAATTGAGTTTATCGCTGTTTATAGGCTTATGGAATCGTCTGGAAAGCTATAGATCGACGAACAGGGGAAGTTGTCGCTGTGAAGAAGATTTTTGATGCCTTTAGAAACCAAACAGACGCCCAGGTATGTTTGGTGAACGCGCGGCTAAGTTTTAGTTTATGTTTTGGACGCCATTTCGATTTCTGCGTGATAGATTTCCTTCTAGTCTGTGATTAGATTATCTTCTCTCATGAGTGTTCTTATTTGAACTTATATTTCAGAGAACCTTTCGCGAGATTTGTTTTCTTCAGGTATGTTACAATTCAAGTGAGATTGTCAATATATGTTGAATAATTTCTCTAGGAATATTTGTGTAGCGCCTCTCTTATTCCACCGCAAATTTAAGTCAGCTTTCGTTCATTTCCGGTTCTTATGTCCTGTCCTTGATTTCAGGAATTTGGAGACCACGAAAATATCATCAAACTTCTAAATGTGATAAAGGCGGACAATGATAAAGACATCTACTTGGTTTTTGAATATATGGGTAAGTTGATTAAGCAGGTCCAAATCGAGCATTCTTATTGTACAGTACAACTTGCGCATGCTTTAAAGTTTCCCATTCATTAACAAGTTTAAGAAACCGTCAGTATTGCCTTGAAACAGAAATCGCTGGCAACGCCAGTAGGAATTCGTTTGGTTTGCTGAGGTACAACAGCGCCTGTTATTTTTATCATTTATATCCCAATTGATTTGCATGTTGGTACTGAGTATTAGCTGCGCTTCTTTAAAAAGTACTTCAGTTTCGGAGCTGATATATGAACACGTGTTCGATTCTCTGTGAAATAAAACCAACGTATTCGATGATATCTCCTCTAGGGAACAGCGTTTTTGTCTAGGTATTAAGACTTGGATATAAGCTTAAGATTGTCATTGGTAGTTAATATAAGCTTATTACGTATATAAGAAATATATGCACATGTTGAATAATGACTATGACAAATTTCAGCACTGACTAATTTTTGAAATGAACGATTTGTTGTACAATATTAGAACAACAGCCATAAACTACACTTGTGCGTAGTTTAGTGGTTTACTGATTCCTGGAGAGGAGTAGGGGTTGGGGGTTCAGGGTGAAGTCATTTATCCTTACGGCATGTTGGGTTGTCAAAGTCAATATTTCCAGTCAGTTGACCACGAATCAAATTTAAGTGAATTATAAAATGTGTATGTCATGATTTGAGTCCGTTTGTTATTTATGTTTATGGCTCCGCTTCAAATGGTAAAAATCTAACATCAACATTAATATATTTTACCCAAGTCAATTTAGTTCTATGGTGAAATCTTAGTATAACATGTTGAACCTTCAGTTTACTTTGCAGTTATGTTACATGTAGATGCATTTTATGACGAGCTTTGTAGCCAACAAACTATTTCTTTTGAAACATCTTTACTAAATGCCATGTCATCATCTTGTATAACTTCTTTGTAATGTGCAAGTTTATTTGACTATGCCAATTAACAGATTTAGGCCATAAATTTTTAATGACCCCATTCTAATTTAGCAATTGCTATATTTCTTTACAGACACAGATCTTCATAATGTGATAAAGAAAGGCAACATTCTGAAAGATATACACAAAAGATATATTATGTACCAGGTAAAGATCTTTACTTAATGCAAAGCACATGTTATTCATTGAAAACAAAACAGCCAGGAAGACAACTTGTTTACTGGACAATATACAGGGCTTTGTATTGTGTATACTAGAATTGTCATACAAACATGTGTGAAAAAAACTGATTAATCCACACACATTCGATCCCTAAAAAATAAAACATGTAGTCAAAAATTGTTAAACTGAAGTCCTCTAATCAGTCTTTTTGGCAGTGAAACCTGTCATGTCCCCTAAGATATTTCTTAATCCTTTTTTACTTTTAATTGATTTCCCTGGATAAGTTTTAATTAATTATCCATTAATTATGAGCATATAATTACTTGCTCTTGTCGTGATTGACCAATATTGTTTATGTGTTCTTTATATTGTGTTGTGGTCATTAAAAGAAAAAAATCCCACAGTTTTGACTTTTTTTAACTTTACTGGGTCATTATCGTCATGAAAAGAAAAATACCCCGGATGAATGATCATTAATTGGGATATTTTCTAAATTCTTGGCTTGAGCAACAGGTGGAATGGAAAAATCACGAATACAAAGAGACTAAAAACTAATCATATTCATGAGCAGAAAATGAAGTAAATGCTCCCTGTCTAAAATAGCTGACACAAGATTTTGTCAATTGTCAGAAGCTTAATAGTTTTGTATATCCTAATAACTAAATGGGACTTTTTCATTTTGGTGCTATATACGTACTGCTAAGTATCATTTATAGTGTGACGTCAGTCTTAAGAGAGCACTTTGCTGATATAACTCTATATTGTAAACTCACCATAATATTGTGATCATTTCCACTGCAGATACTTAAGGCAGCCATGTACCTACATTCTGGGAATGTTATCCATAGAGACCAAAAGGTATTATTTTATTTTATTATTAGTATCTTGCTGAATATGCCTGTTCTTAAGAGGGTGTTTTAATATTTTTTTTTTTCTCTGATCAGATCTTAAGATTACATGTTTCCATAGGGTCATGTACATGTGGTTTTAAAAGGATATACCTGGAATGAAACAGAGAAGAATGAAGTGAAATACATATTTCATTAGGCGAAGTGATTTCCATTGATTTGTAGATCTCAAACAAAATTTTCCATGTGACTTGCTGTATGTGTCAAGTAATCAGGCAAACCAATTAGTGTTGTTTTTGGCCCATGGCAAACTTGACATCATTAATTAGGTTTCAATGGCTACTCTGTTTTCTTACAGCCAAGTAATGTTCTTTTGGATTCAGAGTGTTTTGTCAAAGTAAGTACACTTCCAATGTCATTCAGTGTCAAATATTTTTTTTTACAATGTATCATCACTTCACATGTATAACAAAATTGTTTGTGATATTTCTAGTCAGTAGCACAATAACTTTTGCTTGAAGTCACTTAATGACTAACATCTGTTAAAGTTCTCCTTACAGATACCACCTGGCATGAAATAATTTCCCAGGATAACAGTTTAAATAATTGCTTGAGAAACATTGCCTGTACTAAAACAGTGGCAGATGCCAAGACTTAGGATATCTTCAGTCTTACTTGCCCTGGCCATTGTAGTTTCAACTAATAACAACAATGCCACATAGTGTAAACATGTATGTTAGCAAGATATGTTTGCTGCCATTCTCTCAAAAAATCTTAGAAATAACAAAAATAAACATAATTACCAGTATTTAAAAATTTTGTTACCGTGTACACGGTAGTTTTTAAGGCTGGTCATACCCTTTTAGTAAAATAGTTAAAGATTGATTCTGTTTCTAAAGCCTTCTGGTGCGGTCATAATTTTGATAACATTGATATTTTTTTTCTCGCAGATGTGTGACTTTGGCCTCGCCAGATCAGTTACAAGCATGACACAAGATGCTGCTGATCCTAGTCTAACAGATTATGTAGCAACACGGTGGTACAGAGCACCTGAAATCCTTTTAGCATCTCCAAGGTACTAAACAAGATTTAGGCTCACAGTATCTTAACTTGGCTTGTTTAAAATTCTGGAGAAATTAATCAAGCAAGTAGAAATACAAAGTTAAATTTATTGACAAACTGTGTTGGAAAAGGCCAGTTAATGAAATATCTCCCCAGGCTGTGTTCAATTTGATGCACTTTTCACAACAGTTAAAGTAGTGTTATTTTCTCATCAGATACACAAAGGGTGTTGATATGTGGTCACTTGGATGTATTTTAGGGGAAATGCTATTAGGTAAGTTTAAATCATTTTAAACTGTTTTAACCTGTACACATACATGATTTCTTTTACACCTGTTTCATTGATCAATAATAATGTTCATAAGGGAAAGTTATATACCGGTATGTTATTTACCAGGCAGGAGGTCCGTATGGGAAAAAACTGTGCCCAAGTACTTAAGTACGGCTCGAGGCCATAGGCCGAGGGCCGTATTCAAGACCAAGGGCACAGTTTTTTCCCAACCGGACTGACCTAGCCCTGTAAATAACATGTTTATTTTTTTTGCTGCAGTAAATTGGTTTTACAGAGTACTAATGGGTTTGTTTATGCAACCCTTGTCATTAAAGAGCCCTACACACCATCTTCTAACGATTTGTAAAAAATAGTGGCAATGAGCGAATAATTCAGATAGTATATTTCTACAGAAATTGTCCTAAATACAGCAACCATCAGAAACCTAAATATGACTGAAATTGACTCAAACTCTATGATGAGGGAAACACAGGATTAAGCAGCATTTCAGCGACAAGCTACAAGCAACCAAGCAAACTCTCACAACTTCAAAACACTCAACTGAATTTACTTACAGTGACTCTCCTTGCCATTTTAAAGAGAACAGAGATAAACTTGCGGTGACTAACCGTCGATGGATGTGTAAAAAAGGCAAAAGATTGATGATTACCGCTTACTTTTAGGAGCAAAATTTAAGCAGCGGGGCCGGCAGCAGGAAAAAATCCGGCCCATGAGCCATATCATAAAAAGCTGGACCGGTCACGTGTGTAAGATTAGCCAATCAAATTTGAGGATTTAGGATTCCGGCCCGCTCAGATGCTTGAGAAAAAATAATATTTGATATCAATGACGGGGTGGGGAGGATTCATGAAGATATTGAAACTCAAAGCTTGAAATTTTAGCAGCCCCCCTTGCTAGCAGTTCATTTTTTAGGAGCCCCCCCTCCCCCCCTCCCCCCCCCCTCCAGGGCTTGAAATAACGGCCGGTCAACGGACAATGTCTGGTCAGAATCGAGCATTGTCCGAGCAAATCCGTGGATGACCGGACATGTTGTCCGGTCATTTGGGCTTTCAAAGAAAATTCAATTTTGAGACAATCATGATGGAAATTTATTCAATCTTATCATGTTCCCAAAAAAGATATTAACTAGAGGGACTTTTGTTTGTGAAATTGATGACATTTCCTGTTGTCAGTGGCGACCGCAAAATGGCTACTGCTGTGCGTGTTGTAAAATGCTCAAGATTGCACGCCCCACTGCACCTAAAATAACCTGCATAGCATCATTATTTTGTAGTTATGTTATCTACAGTTGTTGGGGTATATTTAGTTACATTTAATTAGTGGATTGGCATCCACCACAAACAGCCTAGGCAAAGGCCGCCGTCATGATTGACGATGCTGAAAAATTAAAAAGAACTAGACGCATATTTGCGTTCACTCGGGCTTTATGTTGGAGAGAAACTCTGGTTTTGTTGCACGTAGTTTCACAAGGTTTTTTTTTTGTAATGATGGTTTATCTTGTAACTGTTTCTGTATCGGTATGTTGAAAATGCAGGGTTATTACTTATGTATACAAGTTGAAACTGATAGTTGTTATGTAGGCTGAAGACATGTTCCTGGGCTGGTTGGGGGAGATAATGCCCCCCATATATTCAGGGCTATTGTTTCAAACATTTTACCAGCAACCATTTATTTCATTATTATTTTTTTTTTGAGTTTCTACTTGAGTAAAAATGTTTTGGCTGGCTTAGAGAGTTGTAGCGGGTTAACAGATGGTTCCAGGTTAAAGTTGCTGGTAATCATCAACAGGTTTAATATAAAGTGTTAGGGAGATTACACTTTCTAATTTTGAAAACCGAATGCTGTTATTTCTTATCAGGAAAAGAATTGTAAAAGTCATTCAGGGGATTCAATAAAAGCCGGTTACCGGCGGTCTACCGCCGCCTGTAAGGTTTCTTACCGCCGTCTGTTTGGATTTCATTAATGAAGGGTCTTGCAGCCACTTAAGTGGTCACAGCTGCCTATTTCATCTTCAATGGCCGCTTATAACTAAAGTTATTGAAACCCCTGTCATTGGTCAAGGTTATTAGCATTTGAACTATATTTTGGGTTGAGGATGTTTTTCATGATCCCTTGTAATATATTATGGCCTATTTTGTACAATTAGTCTCCAATTTGGTTGTTTGGATTTGGAGTTACAGGGCTAGTATACGTCAGTTTAAGACGTTTTTATTGGTTAGAGTGATTGTGTATACTAGTTGGCTGTGAACTTAGAGTCTTTTGTCTTCTTTTGTTCTTTATCAACTACTGCAGAGTGAATAGTGTTTTTCTTCTATGGGCATAGAAGAAATTGTCATCCATCATGAATGATAAAAATATTTTTATTTGTAAAGAATTAATAGTTCGTTAAATTTCAAATTATCTTTTGTGAATCATTTCATGTTATAAAAATTTACAACTGTAACAGGAACTTAACACGAAAGTTGAGAAATCAAAATACTTAATTTATCACTTAATAAACTAATGCGTGACAAATTAAGAAATACATGTTGCTAAGAAAGTATCCTTTTGTGAATTTCACTTTACATCATTGATTAATTGCAAATGTTACAACATTTATCTTCGTATAAAAAATTGACAACAGTAACTTGAACATGAAAGATAAACCACTTGACGAATTAAGCGAAAGATTAGTAATCAAAGTGAATACTCATCACTGTCACTAATGCGCTACCAATTAACAAACAGTTGTTACTAAGAAAGTATCTTTCTCATATGTTAATGTTACATTGTTTATAAATAGCAAATGTTCTGCCAATGTATCCTCGTCTAATTCTAAAACGTCTGGTTTCATACACGATGAGACTTTAGTTTATGCTTCTCTCGATTAACATAACATAACTCAGTTGATATAGCATGTTTCTCGATGAAAGGTTCACTCATAAATGTTCGCTCATAAAGAGATCTCTCGTAAGGTTTGCGGACCAACTCGTTCCGAAAGCGTTCCTCATCTTTTAGTGTGGGTCTACCGCGAACGCTGTGAGCACATTTTGTATCCGTTTTGTATCCGTACGCAGCATTTGTGCCGATCCGGCTCCACGGTCTTTAACCGGTCGTTTCGCCAACGACCAGTTCGCCAACGTATGAAGTCGATTCGCCAACGTCGAATGTCAGTTCGCCAACGCAGCTAAACTACAGAATGCAGGGCCACTTTTTGCCTACACGCATATCAATTATTCCTCTTTCTTTTATCCACTGCCGAGCCAAACAAGCCGCTAAATATGTGAACCCAACACTTCACGCCACACAACTTATTCCTCCTTTCATCCACTGCCGAGCTAAACGAAAAAGTATTTTGGACGTTGGCTCCCGAAGTAACTGGTATATAAGCATTGGCGAATAGACATTCGACATTGGCGAATCGACTTCATACGTTGGCGAACTGGTCGTTGGCGAAACGACCGGTATTCGGCTTCCACCGCATTAACTCTTCTCCGTCCGCCATTACACCATGCCATGTGCTCATCAGTAATCTTCGCGCATGCGTATTAATTAAAGAATTGCAAACTGTGGCTGAACGGAAAAAAAACGAAGCCGAAATTTCAACTCGGGCGTTTCCTTTGGAAAGCCCGAGTAACAAATCAGAGTGTCACTTCCAGCACACCCTGGCCTGCACACGAGCTCGGTTACTAAGCTTTTGTTGTTTGCAAAGTGAACTGGGCACGAAGGCTTTAAACAGAATGAACATGTCGGATTTCCAGTGTTCGAATGCAATTTTACACACAGAGATGCTAAGCATTCAACAAATCACTCTGAAGTCTAGATTTGCATTCAACCGAATGGTAGAGTTAACTTGTAAGTCAGGATTATATTACATAGTTGTATATTAATTTACATTCCGTTTAATAGCATTTATTATCGTGTTAATTGAGAGATTGATTTATTGAACCAAACGATTTCACAAGTTTATTTGCCCATTTGAAATTATTTGTAGAAACAAAGCAGCATTTGCTAAAATGTAAATGTTGTACTATAAAGTTGAAGGTTATGTTTTGTTACTGATTTGGTCAGGTTTAAACCAAACGTTAACGATGAGGTTGTGTCTTGCAATCCATGTGTCTGACTTACAATGTAACAGAACAAAGAGTAATAAAACTACAACTTTTAATTTTTTGCACACGATTTGTTTTGAGTAACTAGAGTTGCTGTTCAGTTGCTGAAAATGATACAGATCATGTAACTTGCAAAATGGGGCCTCTATTGCAACTAGATGGATTAAATTTGTCCGGCCAAAAATGCTTATGTCCGAGCAAAATCATGTTTTACCGGACAATGTGTCCGGCGCCTGCCCAATAGTTATTTCAAGCCCTGCCCTTGGTAGTCGAAAACATTTCAGAGCCCCCCTCCACCTTCAATTCCTTTGCTCCCCTGAAAAAAGATCGCTAGACTGTATTTAATAATTATTTACCATTATACTTCTGTTAGCAGATTTGAAATCTTGTTGAATCAATGTGGCTTTATAATAAAAAGTTTGAGCATTTCTAATTTTTGAAATTTTCTAAAGCATTTTTGGGATGAACAAGAGTGTCATAATTACTGAGACTACATTTGTTATATCTGTAAACCACGTGATATAGCTGAGTTGCACAGGTCATTAAATTGTTGACTTGAAAACCATCTGTTCTGTATGATAATGTCATGTGCTGGTTTTTAAGTATACAAATTTTCGGAGCCCCCCTCCTAGCCCAACAATTTTTTCAGAGTCCCCGTTTCCAGTGTCTAAAACTTTTTGGAGCCCCCTCTCAATATCTTCATCACCCCCTTGTCTTATTAAATGAATCTTCCCTAAACATTTCATTTTCATTGCAGGAAAGCCATTATTTCCAGGCACATCCACCTTAGATCAAATTGAAAAAATTATGATGATAATTCCCACTCCATCTAGACAAGGTAAGGTTAGAGTCTGGCCTCAGTGTGCTGTTACTGCCCAGTAAAAATTTATGGTTCTTTAGTTAAGTTTGGTGGACATAAAAATACACAGTATGATGTCAGAACAGTATTTTAGCTTTTACTTAGGATTCAAAAAATATTCTTCCATGACTATATGGCATCTACAAATTGCAAGTTTAGTACAGTGTAGAAAAAAGCTATGGTATGTTATTTCCCCGGTGCAAAGAGTACTTGTGGTGATATACCCATCCTATTGGCACAAATAATGTGTCTAGGATTGTGGTAAAGATAAACTCAAGTTATATAACCTGTGATGTTAATAGGTTGATGCAAAGTATTTGCATAAACATGTCACATCACCGGCCCTTTGGGACTACTTCATCGTTCTCATGGGCCTTAAGTACTACAAATCCATCAGTTGTCCTCCACAAATGATTTGCTCTTCATTTACTGATGTGATGATGTTGGCATTTTAGATATTGATAGTATCAAGTCACAGTACAGTTCATCGGTATTGGACAGAGTGGCCTGTAAACCCAAGAGAAGTCTTGAAGATGTTATACCTAGTGCCCCACCAGATGGCATTGATCTGTTAAAGAAATTGCTTCAATTTAATCCTGACAAACGACTGACAGCAGAACAAGCCCTGAAGCATCCATTTGTGGCAAGATTTCACAATCCTGAAGAAGAACCATCTATGGATTATGATGTGATTCCTGCCCTGAATGATGATGTTCAGTTGAGTGTGGAAGAGTATCGTGTCAAACTTTATGAGGTCAGTGCTTGTGTATGGTTTGTTCTGAGCGCATAATTTGAATTCATGGGTTTCGGCATAATAGACATCATAAAATGACTCCATGTAATCAGGATTTCTCAAAAATTTAGTTTAAAAGAGATACTAAAATGCTTGCCAAAGAATTTTGCATTTAGTTCCAAAAATGGGACTTGATCAATCACCCTGTCAAATCACAGTTGACAGATCATGAGCTGTTCTGATTGGTTTTAAATTTTCAGACATCCAAATGTTTGAATCAGTTGTCAGTTGTCGCATTAAAATGTCTGTGTGTTTTTTCTACAGAGCATCATTCAAAAGAAAACTAACATCAGGAGACAAAGAAGAGAGATTTTTCTTCAAGACCACAGGCAAAAACAAGCACAGGCTGCTGAAAAGGCCAGACAACTTGAAAGAGATTCCCAGCCTCTCAAGCCAGTTGAAAACTCACCAAGCATATCACAGGGTAGCCAACCTCCTCAGGGCTCACCAGTCAGATCCCCAGTCCAAAAGAGGGAAGGTGTGACTGTGGCATTTGGAAGAACTACCAAGATTCAGCACCAAAGGTCACCCTCTGCTGGAAAGGGGATAGTGAGAAGACACAGTTTGGAAAATGATACTGTAAGTTGAGCAGGTTTCTTTTAGAGTAAATTAAGTAGCACACTAGTGAATGCATAAGTATGAAGTGTGAGATGAGAGAGAGACATTAAATGTAATGTAATAGAAACTGAGTAAACCTAAAGGCAAAATGTGTCACTGCATTTTGAGAGAGATGGTGCCTAGTGAACACTGTGCACTGGGTTATGTTTTTATCTGTCTCTGCCTCGGACATGGTGCAAAGAAAGACATGTCTGATAGCCTGGGGCCACTTGATATAATTTACAGTTGGACTTTGTTGAGAAATACTTTGAGAAAATTCAAATTTCAGGAACAAGTATAGAATTTTTTTTTTTTTTTTGGGGGGGGGGGGGGGGGTGGGGGAAAAAATACTTTAAGGTTTAAAAAAAAAGGTTGGGGGTTTGCCCAAGGGCCCCCCCAAAAATTGGTTTTTTTTTCCTCCCCCCCCCCCCCACCTTTGGCTATGGGGCTTTTTGGGGCAACATGGAAAATTCTTGGAAGAGCCATTACTCCTAGTGTGTTTTACACAAAGCAGAGCATCAAAGATTCAGCATACTGATTACATGACAAGACTGCACTTTACCTCTACTGCACATGATTCATTTCAAGCTATAATGAAACTAGGCGCACACTAGGTATGTACTAAATATTTTCATGTCGTGGTCAATGCTGAAATTTTCATTTGTATATACAGGTTATGTCACCACCAAGGCCAAACCCTGCTGGTCGCACAAGACCAATATCTGCTCAAGTAAAGCCTAAAAACACCATCATAACACGTAGCAACAGTGCTGACAGACTTTTGCAAGTAACCAGTGCACGTATGGTGAGTTAGAAGAAACAATCTTTCTTAATTTATAGTCATGATGGTATTTTGAGTTATTTTGACCGTCGACAAAATTATTGCTAAACTGAAGGAAACCTGCTAACTAAACCATAAAGGAACCAGGATGGATAAGGATGGAGAAGATTGTCATGGATTACAAACAACAAAATTGAAAAATTAAGCCTTAACTTTTCAAACCGTTCAACTGTGACTGTACTCCTTTAATGCTATCAATAGTACAGTCACCAAAAGACCTTAATTAGCTGATTGCCAATTTACAGAAGGCGAATTTTCAAGACCTCTCCCATGAGCTCTGTTGTGCAATAAATTGGAGACTTCAAAGCCAACAGATTTTCATGTCAAGTTTGAATTGTATGGCATTTTCACCATATATAGGAGTGTTCACTCTTACTACTTCAAGGTTACTATGGAGAAAATAGTTTGAGTTACAAGATTGGTTTTTCCTTTTTATTTCCAGGTTCCAGCTCAAAGACCCCCATCAGCAAAATCAATTCACAGGCCGGCAAGAAAACCTGTACCAAACCCTAGTCTTAGTCGCTCACCTTATGAAAGTTATGCACAAACACATGGAACAATATCAAAGAGTTCACTACAAGCTTTACACTCCAGAATATGGTAGCTGAAGGTTTTAAAAGCTTCCTTAGAATATTACTTGTTTGTCATGTGGAATTTTCTTGACAGCTGGCTAGGCAAAGTTAGCTATAGAGAATTTAGAGTTTAATTTATTTCAGATATGTAATGAAGAGAATGAATAGATTATACATAATATTTGGGTTTTTGTGAAATATTTCCTGCTGCCACCTTTTTTGAACAACAGCTATTTTCTTCATCATAATTTTTTGCCAAGGAGAATCAAAAGACAAATTTCATTGTAAATAAATACTTTAACAGCAGCAACAGAATGATTGTAAAATATTATTGAACTTGTCAATTGGTAAATTTGAAAAGAATTTTCTAAATAGGCAATAAATGGAGTTATTTTGCATTTGACGAGTCCAATTTTAGGATATATTTTCTCTGCATTTCTTAAAGGTTTTAAGACACTTGGCAGAGCAAACTGAATAGAAAATTAAGCTTTACTTGTTTGTTGAGGAAGTATCTCCTAGTCATTTTGATTAGTTCTAATCTGTAACTAGTGCTTTTAATCAGCTGGAGACAGTTTGCATATTTAGTAAAATGATGTAAGCTTATTATTGTTACAGTAAGCTATTTGTTGGAGGGGGTTAAAGAATTGATTCATAACAATATAATGTAAGTGTTTTATGGACTCGCCTATTTTCTCCATCTTTGTGACGAAGGGAAAAGCTTTAAGATTTATGTAGTTTATAATGCTGAGATGTATCAAATGTGAATAAACAACAGTCCTTTTTATTACTCGAGAATTTCAATGATGTGCCAATAATGTTTTTAATGTTTTTATCAGGGGGAGTGGTAACTCCCATGTGTTAAATGTTCCTTGTTCCCTCTTTATCAGCACACGGCCATCTAACTTATCTATGTCTATGACATGGCTCTTAAAGTACAAATTACTCCAGACCTTGAGCTAAGTGGGTGGGCGGTTTTCATTTACTTGTCCTGCTGGCTTTTCCCCCTTCGGTCATTTTTTCTTTTTTACCCAAAGTAAGGGGGAACTCTCAGGCCCCTCCTCTAGATCCGCCACTGACTGAAATAAGTAAGTAACTTAATTTGAGTGTCACATTAAAATAGACGACGAAGAATGTTGGCCAGAAACTTTACACAACTGGCCTTTAACCTATGAGTTACCACTCACCCTGCTATATTATTTGATACGTCTGTGAAATAGCATGCCTTTGGAAGAATTCGATTTCTTATCAAATGTAAGCCACGTCCTGTTGATAGGATTTAAGACATCTCTGTAATCAGACACCCACCCCCTCCCAAGAAAAAAAAACCGCAGGGTCCTATCAACACCGTTGTGTTCAGTGGCGGATCTAGGGGAGGGGCCCGGGTCCCCCCTTATTTTGGGTAAAAAAAAAGAAATGATTGATCGAAGGGAGAAAATTTAGCAAGGCAAGTAAATAACCCCCCCCCCTCCCCTTAGCTCAAGGTCCAGATCCACCACTGGCGTTCTTTAAACGATGGGAATTCAAAATCAGTGAAAGTTTTAGTTCGTCCTTGTGACGTCGCGAGATTGGTGATGATCACCGTGATTTGCGAAAAGTGAGAATAACAAGAGAAGAATCGATGCCAGTGTTATTTTATTAACGCTCTTTTCACTTCTATGCGAGATTTGGTGCTGGAAGTTGGTCGAGTCACTTATTTTGGGGTGCTCTTTGCATTCGTAAGGAATATTTTTTTACGTCAAAGAAGGTAGATACCGATAAATTCTCGCAGTCTCCTTTCTTTAAGGTGATTACCTAGAAACAACCCTTGACGTTAGATTTTTGAAATCTTTTCTAATTGTACCTAATCATGAAGTTATTCGAAATGTGCGATAAACATATAGTATGGTACTCATCGTGAAAGGTGCGTCAAAAATCCGTGCAAGCGAAGTTTTCTGTTTCTGAATGCTTCTACGTTTCGTGGTATCAGTGGCCAAACATGGAGGACATGGAGTTCACATTAAAAAAGTCTCAATCGATACATTGTATCGTCTTAAAGAAACAATTTGATACGTGTTTCCTGACAAAAATGTGCATCTTGGATCAGAGAAGGGCCACATGAGCTGTACAGTTCCATAATTATATAGTTAGTAGAGGGGAATGGTTAATATTTAGATTTAGGCCAGCCTAAAAGCGTAGCTCCAGGGCCAGGTTGATCAGAGTGCGATTAAGCTAACTCAGGAAAAGGCAGAATTCTGATTTGAGTTTTGTAACTTTGCGGTGAGGTTTTCTGTATATTGTTTGGCCTCCTGTTTTGAGTTTTAATGAAGAAAAGAATATTAGTAGAAGAAAAAAATATATTTTTAAAAATAATTTTTTGCTACTCGGCCCCTGAGGAAGGTTTGTATTTCAAACCGAAATATAGGACAATTTTGTTTAAAATAATTTAGTTCTTTAGTCCGTTTTATTTTATTTTGGTCACATCCGCCGTTGGGATCAGTGTGCCGTCTATATTTTGTACACAAAACAAAGCAACAACAATCATTTGTACAGGAGAAAAAGTAATAATTTGGTTAAATTTCAAACCTGGGTTAGCGTTAACCGGCTTCCGAACAATCCTGCCCTGTTTTCAACAAGTTAACCTGACATGAACCCCCGATCCGAACGAAAACCAGCACCTGGTCGCCTGTGATCCATGCCGCTAGCCATTTTGACCATACGAAAAGAGTTGCATGGGTTCTTATTTCTGTGCATACATGTGGTTCTTTTCCTATATTTATGGAGCTCTGCTATGAAACTGTTGAACAGACCCGTCACGTGACTCCTACCGTGCACAAAGTTCATTCAAGATGGCGGACAGTACAAAGGGTCTGTTTCTTTGAGGAGACTATTTTGAAGCCATTTTGGATGTTTTGGAAGATACTGAAGAAGTAGAGAAACAATGTGCGGTCATAGTTATAAATATAAGTAGAAAAAGTGGTAATTCTGAGTCGAAATTTCGCATTACTGTTTTTAAATTTGCTATGCATAGTCTGCTCGACTCGTGTAAACAAACGAAATCCATCACGCAAATATTAAGCTTATATATCGCTTTCCTTCGATGAAAATCTCCTCTAGAACTCTTTTGAAACAAGGAATACTCACATAAAAGCTTGGAGAAGGCTCAAAGCTCCGAGATGTAGTGATTTGTTTATATATTATTTTGAGGGGTAAACCTTGTTATTTATAGAGCTTCCTTCACAAAAGCGTTCGTACAATTTCCCCTTTGAATTTTTGATGGTTTAACTATTTAGAAGTCTATTTGTTTCACATTTATCATTTTTTTATGTCTTTGTAGGCTCAGCGTCAAGAAATTATTTGTTTGACTGCAGAAAGAGGTGTAAAACCAGAAGTTCAACCTCGTTCCCAGGGTCTCTCCTCTTACCACCCCCTGGAGCAAGCGAGAGGGCGGTAAGAGGAGAGACCCTGGGAACGAGGTTGGAAGAAGTTATGAGAGAGACAGGGCTGCAAAACACAACAACCAACAGGAAGCATTGTAGCAAGTTTAATAGTTAAGCCCAAGTGTTCTTGTAGAAATAGTCGGCCATGCTGTCCGTAATGTAAAAAAATAAAGCTTTTGCATAAAGTTTGAGGATTGAGGGTAGCAGTTATTCATAGCTAAAACAAGATAAAAATTAATTCTCTGAAAGCAGTGAGCTTTCTAGGAAGCAGCAGCACCACTGGCACTGTTTTCTGGCATACTCAAAGCAACAAAAACACTTCACTAAAAGCAGTCATCTGATTCTAGTCAGAAGCTTGTGTCAGCTTTAAACAGTGGTGGACTCTGGATAATCACTCAACCTGCTCAGCAGATATTTTTGAAAGCAGAATGTCATTTCAAGCAATTTTATACATCAATCAGAAACTGATTTGCAAAGGTTGGATATTTCTGGTATAACTCGTAATTCAATGAGTGATAGTGACATCTGTAATTTGATGATATCAGATGCAGAACTTGAACCGGACAGTCAAGTCAAATACCAACGATTGTAAGCGTAATTTGTCACCCAGGAATTTAAAAGGTAATCAAATGGTATACTCGTGAAATAAGGAAATAATTTCACTTGCGTTTTGTCAAAATTCTATTAATTTTCCTCACCTAAAGGCTCGGGAAATTATTAGAAATTTGACAAACGCGCGTGAAATTATTTCCTAATTTCACTCGTCACCATTTGATTACCCATACTAATTACATAAGCACCTAATCATCAGTACCACCATTCACATGGTACCAGTGAGGACAATAAATTTCATGGTAACAGCAGGGAGCTAGAAGTACTCTAAATTTAATTTAACTTAAAATTCATTGTTATGTAACAACAACCACATGCTACCGGTGATGTCGATAATTTATTCACACTTTACATAAATGACACTTAAGATTAAAGTTAAATTCGTTGCTGTGTTGCAACAACCACATGTTACCAGTGAGATTGATAATGAGAACTATTATGAATCTTAAACTATACTCCTTGTACTTATTTACTATGAATAAAATCACACTTTAGATACGCTTTGAAACAACTATCCTTATTTCTCTGGAGCTCTAAATGGTGTTAGTTAAGAGGCTGTTTAGTATTTTTTTTCCCTGATAAGTAGACACCTAACCCCCCTGATCAACATAAAAATCCTCTCTAATGGTCTCCATGCCTTTCTTAGAGTACATGTCCATGTAAAATAATAAAATTCATTTCAGCTTTCATGACACTGGCCCAGGGGCATATTCTGAGATAGACTTGATGTATTAATATCTGCAGCCGAAGTTTTATTTTGATCGATCTGGTACTCTCTTCATTAACACTAAATACTCCTAACTGTATTGAAAAGTAAAAAAAAAACTATAAATTCAGTTCCTGGTAAGATACAAACACATATGTACCAGAGGTTATTAAATTAAGCCTGACACCAAGTCGATTCTCGAGGTGTTACCCCGTCCTCTGTTGTAGAACATGTGACTCGTGTTGTGGTGAAAATAAAGATTGTTGTGTTTCCGTCTCTGAAATTGATCCACCAGAAGACTACTTATCGCCACTCTCGCAACAGGTTATGGGCCCAGTCGAAGGCTATTGTTTGATGGTGATAAAGCCAAATATGAGCTCTGGGAAATAAAATTCCTTGAATATTTGAGCCTCCACAAAATGTACGATGTCATCTTGGCTGAAGAGAAGCCAAGAGAAGGAGATGTGGAGAAAAACATTGATGCTTTTGCCCAAGTTATCCAGTCTTAAGATGATCGGAGCCTATCCTTAGTTATGAGGGATGCCAAAGACGACGGTAGGAAAGCTTTGAAAATACTGAGGAATCACTACATGGGTAAAAGTCAACCACGTGTTCCTGCCCTGTACACAGAGCTTACTTCACTGCAGAAAGGTCACGATGAGTCCATTTTTTTTTAATTTTATATAATAACCCAAGTTTTTCTCGCATTTTGATTGCTTCTCGCCTATGATCTATTAAAGGGCAGATGCACGATAGACGTCATCATTACAAGGTTTTTCTCTCTGCTGTTTTAAAATGGCGGAAAGTTTTGAGAATTAGGGTAGTATTTTACGTAACTGAGCAAAAGATAAGGTCCCAAAAAGTCTTGCCGAGGAATTGGACAGGTTCAAGAAGCCAAAAGAAAAAAGATAGCCGTTTCTTTTAGAAAAATGATCCAGAAAAAATTCTCGAGCAGCCTCAGTCGGTAGTCGAGTGAGACTAAACCACGCACAAACTTGGTCTTTCTAAGCCGAGAACCATTACTTTATCTCCAAATTAACAAACCCAATAAACAGAATGTTTCTGAGATTAATTTATTTAAAAAATTCAACTTTCCCCAGTGTCAAAACAACTGTTGACACACTGATTGATGACAGCAATGAAACATCAAAACATCACTTCTTATGCACCTATCAATGTCAAGCCCGAGGGGGGGGGGGGGCGGGCAACCCACGGGAATTTTACTGTGGCGTATATCCCCAGGGTGGAGAATTTGATCGGACATCATGCATTTAATCTTTCGAATTTCTAGAGTAGAAGGGAAGTAAACCATTGTTTCTGCTAATTTTGACAATTCTTTTTCTCCCGGGGGTAGGGATTTTGATAATTTTTCTTTTAGGAAATGTCAAAATTCTCACCCTATGTCCGGCGCCGCCCCCCCCCCGCCCCAATCGGGCTTGACACTGATAACCTTGCTTTCCGATGCGAATGTT
>CM042753.1:675207-682707 GCA_022496165.2 Catalaphyllia jardinei | reverse complement strand
GAATGAGGATGCAAATGTTAGGCGTTACCCTGCTAGAGATCACGTTAGGCCAAAGTATCTTGATGACTATGTAACGGGAGGACATTGATGATGCAATTGATGATACCGCAAATTGTGCAATTGATTCGGACGAATAGGAATAGATCACAGCTTATGTGAAATTAGCATGTTCTACTGTTTTCGTTTGTTTTAATTATTCTACAAGCTCTAAGTAACGACAGTATCGCCAAGAAATGACAAGTTCAAAATTAAGATGTCACAATTAATCGTCCAGATTTGCAAACCTTCACATACTGCATTAATTTAAGAACAAAAGCAAGAGCTGTGAAAGCCAAGCGCGATCTCCTTCACATCGTTTTAGAGCTAAATCAGAGCAAAACATAGCCAATATTAAACTTTTCTCACTGGAATCCAGGCGAAAAGATAGTGACATTCTCGTGTTTGTGGCGCAATGCATTCTGGTAAAAAGTGGCGCAGTGCACTCTGGTTAAATGCAGTGCACTCTTGTAAAAGTGATGAATTCGAGACTATATATTCTCCTTAAATCCTAATTATGTTGCTGCTCGCTCGCTCCGCAGCAATTAAACCCCGAGAGTAGTCCAGCAACTCTTTCTGTTCCGTATTTTCATTGGTTCTGGTAACCTGTAGTTTCTATTGTTTCAAGAGATAAGGGTATTGTTTGGATCATTTATATGTTTCGGGAGACAAGAGCAAATGGTGTTTGGACAGCTGCAGGCCTACACAACCCCGATCAAACCGGATAGTTGAAAGGCCGCTATATTGGCGAGGAATGAGATTCATACACCTTATTCCAAAATGGCCGCCATTTTAGTATTCTTTTGTTTTCTTGTAAATTAGCCCTTGTTGCCTCGTTCTTAAACTCTAAATTCAAAAGAATATTTCCCCTGAAACGAGGCAACAAGGGCTAATTTGCGAGCAAACAATAGAATACTAAAACGGCGGCCATTTTGGAATAAGGTGTATTCAAGACTTCATAAGTTATACAAAAAACGCACGACTATCTCGACTTTCGACAGGCGTTTGACTCAGTAGATAGGAGTACTTAAAAATTAAGGTGTTTAACGTTTCAAATTTGATCAGTGTGTCTATGATATGGGACAAAAGTTCTATTTTTAGAACAAATAATTGCGCCATCGTGCACGGTACATGCGCGTACATGCGGCGAGGATTTTTGCAGATGTAGCTTGGGGAACTCATGATGGCGTCCAAAATTCCCGAAATGTTTGATGCTTTTTGGCATAAAACTCAATACGTTTATGTCTGCTGGAAATTTGCTTGAGTATTTTCGTCGTAAGCTGCTCCAGCGTAACTGAGGTAAGATAGCGTCGAACTTAGCTCCGCTTTTCATCACTGACGGCGTTGTGTTCCGCTGCTTCTTTTATAATTGCTCCACATTACTCCACTCTAAGTTTCACATAAGTTGAAGATTAACAACTTTTCCATAACAGCAAAAAAAATAGTTAGATACATTTGGTTTCAGGACTTTGAAGTCCCCCCACCTCTCTTGCCACCCGCTTACGAGGATTTCACGGGAGTCTATCGCGACTGAAAGGTGTCACGTAGTATCTAGCATAAAATGAAATGGTATAGACAAAAGGTGCGTCTGTTAGTAAAAAATTAATTTAAGGCACATTAGAATAACTACATGACCAATTTCTCAACCCTTTCATACACCTCAACTTGTGTGATCCGTGTCCTTTTATATACCTGAAGACTGAAAGCGATACCCCTCTCAGCTGGAGCCTTCCCGTACAGGCCATTGTAGGGAGCACTCTCCAGTTCCTCCCCCACCCTGCGGGTTATTGATTCGCGTTATGGTGAGAAGACTGGTTTTTGTGCTGCTTACACGAAGTGTAAAACCACGCTATGCCATCACCTGATTTATTTCTTTCTTTCTTTATTTGTCTACGAGAGTCGAGTGCCTGTCACGTGGTTTGTGTCTACGGCGAACTAGTAGTCTTGGTTGTAACCTTGGGTTCGAGTCATTTTTTTCAGGTAATCGTATCACGAGTTAGTTCTCCTGGCATCAGCCAGCAGACACAGACCCAGCTTGTGTTACAAGGGTAGATTTTGCAAGAGGTTTTACGCTCTTACGCTGGTTGAATCTTCGGTACGGGTTGTACTGTTTTGTTTTCTACGGTTGCATTGTGGTTTATCCAGCACCGCATAAATTTGCGCTAACGGGAAAACCCATGATGGTTTGTACATACAAGTTTTTTAGGTCGACAAGCATGTCCCACACGCGATAGGTCAAGAGTTTGGTATCGAATAAACTTGTGCAGACAGGTAACTCAAAGGAACTGCTCCAAAAACATTGATAACAGCTAATTAATTTCCGGTGAAGTTGTTAGCGTTGCGAAATGTCCTTAACAAGGTGTTTATTTCAGAGAGAAACAATGAGAATACTGTTTGTTGTTTCTGCTGTTTTGAAGTTTGTGTACGTTGTTGATGTACTTTAGTCATCACGTTTCACTTTATCTGCACTGATGCAAGTTTCCTGAAAGAGTCTACAATTCTGAAATCGTATTATTTCACGCTGAAGAGGGAAGAAAGGCTTATTTAAAATATTGAAGGTAAAATATTTATTTGCAGTAACGGTAATGCTTTTTAAACGAGCATTCTTTTGGATAAGTGATATGTCAATTATTTCATGCCACGATATATCGCGCACGATTTATCCCTCCTCGGGACACGTAAATGAATGTTTTTTCACCATGTTCTATTTCATAAAAATAAGTCTCATTTTTAACCTTTGTCAGCTGCGAGTCATCTTTACAGCATTTAAATAAAGCTGGTAACAAGTAGGGCTATTTGTGGGAACACATACAAGTGTAGTACATAGCAAAACTTGAAGTGAAACGAAAATCTTCATATGACACAGATCACGTTTCCACTCGTGACTTGTGTAAATGACTTGCTGTTATTAAGAAACAGGTTATAACTCACACATTTTGTTACTGGGAGAAACAAAAGGAAGGTTCATTGATGACAACAACAAATTAATTTCCGGTGAGGTAAACCTTTGCTAAATGCCTGTTATATTTAAAGAAGGAGTTTAAATTCAGCAGAGTGTTCAGGCAGATGTTTGCTATTGATCACGAGCGCCTGTCACGTGTGGTCTAGTGTCTACAGCTCACTAGCAGTCTGAGTCAGCCATTATGGTTGCAAGCTTGGGTTGGAGTAATTTTCTTCAGGTCATCGTATCACGACCTCTAAATTGCGAGAATGGGCCGCGTTCGCGTACCGCCTAAACGAATGTTTAGGCCTTAATTTTTCAGTTTTCGCTTTAGTCCCTAAATAGGGTTAGGGTTCAAGAACCTTCGCCGCACACTCCTATCTAAAACTTACGAGCACCTCCCCAGGGGAAAAAGAAAAGCCTGATACTCAGGCTACATAGCATCAATAGGATGTCCACAATTCAAGTTCTTTCCCTTTGTTCTGTCTGGCTGAGAACCTGTTTATTCTCTATGAACACATACGTACAACTGTCAGAGGACAAGAATACAATATGTTTGAAATAGGAATTACAAAAGAAACAGTGCTTTCAAATCAACAGGTTCGAAATAAAGTGAACCAAGCACTGTTTTTTGCTGGCACTGAATAACTTGAAAGAAAACAAAATTTATCATGTTTTGAACATTTTTTAATATAAGTTAATTATTTCGAATGACAGAGAACGTTTATCATAAGCTACAATAGCATATAACAGAAAAAAACAATAACAGCCACATCGAAACAATTACAAACACTATGCTGCTTTTACTTTACCACACATATAACAATATTTTACCTTCCTTATTTCAAATAAAAATTTCTTCTTTCTTCAGCCGTGGAATATGCTTTTGTTTAAAGCGTGGAGCAAAGATAACCTAAAAGAAATTCGTAGTCGATGAAAATTTTGCAGAACATGTTTCCAAAGGTAAGCGATTCTGTTTTTCCTGGAGGGTGGCGGATTTGACCCTCTTTGAAACTCTAACGTGTGGGCCATTTGACAGTCTAAATTGGCAACATAGCGGGGAATTTGACCAAAATTTTTCAAAAAAGTGAAATGCCCCGGGTTTGGCCGGGGTGGGGCAACCTGAGTACTTGGATGGCAAGCTATACTTATTGGGAGGGGAGAGGGGGACAGGTAGGTTTCTAAAAAAATTGCGCTGCGTCGGCTGCGTCGGTGGGAAGTATAACAGGATGGTTTGGTTTTATCAACTGGATTGATAATGTGAATTGACCACCGAAAAGAGATTCATAAACAATTTTTTTTAGCGCTAGCCGTTCGTCGAAGCGAATTAGTAGTTATTAGCACCACGCCACCGTAAAAAATCACAGCTTTCCGAACTATAAACAGGCTACGCGAAAAACATTTCGCTGTTGGAGCGAATTAGTACTTGATATTATGATTTTAAAGCAGTGGATACAAAGAAATGATTCAAGGCTGCATACCATTATTTTAAAACAAGAAACGAAAAAACAAACGCTAACCTTAACTTACTGGTTTCTAACAAAAAAAGAAAAAAGAAACAATGAAAAAGAAAAGGAGAAACCAATATTGTTCCATTTAAAATGGCTTCTTGCTAATAAAAGACTATACTACAAAGTACCACTTAAGGTTACTATGCACCTTCAAACCGACCATTTTGTTGAAATTTTGATTTTTGGGTTAATGTATAGGTCTACGCCTGAACTTTCATCTAAAAAAAAAATTCTCAAAAATTTTAAATGATGGCGGACAAATCGCGGTTTTACGTTTTCGCCGGAAGTAGAAGTTTACGCCTTGATTGACAGTCCTATGATGTTATGCAATCAACCGAGAGGACTTTCGCGGGATTATACAGATGTGAAGAATCGGCTACTCAGTTGATCAGCCAGCGAGTATCTTCCTTGATGCAATTCTTTTGGGTATGAATAAACCTAGACCATGGAAATGTCCGTGGACCAGTTCGAAAAAGCGAAAGAAGCGAACCAAAAATAAAAATACAGCAATGAGCGAACAAGCGAAAGTTGGCGGCAAGTTGAAGCTACGCCATCTGGGATCAAAAATGCAAAAGATCAAGTCGAGAGAGTTGACAAAGGCGCTGTAATGATAGTACGTGTTCTTTCTGGCTGGCTTACCGCTTCTTATCCAATCCAACATGTTTTTCTCCAACATATCAGCTGACGAGTTTCTGTCGAATCTGTCATAAATAAAGTAAAGAGTTCATGCCATTTCGCATGAAGGAATGGCTCGATTGCTGTATGGATGCTTGCTCTTCCCACAAATACGGCAGTGATATTGGACTTGGAAAGGCTTTCTTATCAATCAATAATTTTTTCTATCAACATCAGAATATCATCATTATTATCAAGGTTGAAAGTGAAACTAAGTCTCTCTCGCAGCCGTTTTTAGTCTAGTCACGCAACGGTAAAACGGCTGCGAGGGAGACTAAAGTAAAACATGCCCGATTTCTGAATTCGCCATGATAATGATCTCTCTAAGATTTATCGGTTCATTTGAAGCTGTCGCGTTTTCTTTTACTAACTTGTTTTTCCCTCCTAGCCGCTTGAGTTTGCTTTCTAGCGGTCATTCCCTTTGTCGCATTTCCCAATTTGCTCCAACAGCTTTAAGAAAAAAAACGAGCAGCCAGAAAAATTCTCTTCGCTTTGAGCGCAATGCGAAACAGCAAGGGTTGATTGAAGATTTATACGCGCGAGAATTTCACTAGGAGGCAAACGGAAGTAAACTTTCCAAGCGCTGATTGGCTCAGTTATCTGAGAACCCAGTTAACTGTGTTTGTGGGCGGAGTTTGTTTTGCGAAGCAGGAAAATTTTTCAGCGCTGTTTTCTCGAAACAATTTTTTCACCAGAAGGGGACACTTTAAAGAGCTACAAGTCAAAGGGAATTTGTTCGATTGCTCTCAGATTTTGACAGTAGGTAGTTTTACATATAAACAACAAAAACGCGTCTTTTTTATTCTCGGTCAGTTTCGTGCCGGAGTAGTGTGCCGAGTAGTGTGGATGGTACGATTAATCGTAGAAATGAAGCTACATTTTCAAATTTCTCCTGGGTAGTATGGACGGGGCCTAAAATACGATGATATTTTCAAAAGCTATAATTTTATTGTCAGTAAGAAAGAAAGATACATATGTTAATAAAAAAGTAACGAAAATATTTAGCTTGCCAGTTCAATAAACTCTTCTAACTTATATAATTTTGGACTTCTTTGTAGAAAACTCAAACCTGCATCTTCTTTTTATGCTCAACTACAAACTTTTCGTTGAAAACTCAGCGCGTTAAACAAACCTATTAGCCCGCGACAAATTTATTAAAAAAAGTCTATATTTAAAATACAGTTGAAGGAATTGAGAGTGAACGATGCAGCAGCAAGCGCACACTCAGTTGTAAGGACATCCTCCAAGGTACACATTACCAGCCATGTCAATAGGCTTAGTCAGATACAGAGTTTTTGATTGCTTTCCTGGATCCATGGACTGCAAATTACGTATACACCCTGTGAACGGTTCAGTGGCTGTCACGCCCTTGCCGACCTCACTCTCTGCGGAAGAGTGAATTAAAGAAAGCAAGAATGATTAAGTATGTAAAATAAAAACAGGAACCCTAACAAACCAACCCGAGGAAACAGACAAATAATCCACTACTGATCTGTCACAGGCTGCAAAATTCTTTCGCTTTCTGCAGGACAAAATCTCTTTGGCCTCCCCTGCGGTACAAAGGGATTTGATGCCCTAGGCCGGGTTGTTCAAAGCGCGATTAAGCTAACCCAGGGTTAGCGAGAATTTTGATTTCAGTTTTGTAACTTTTTGGTTAGGTAATCTGTTTATATTGTTTGCCCTTCAGTTTTAAGCTGTAATAATCTCAAACTACACCAAACGTTGGAGATGAAAAACATTTTCAAACAAGAAAAAATAATGCTTCACTTAACATTTAACCCTGGGTTAACGTTAACCCGGCCCTGGTCACGAGCATCATCCTGACTTGTTACTTCGCCTACATACACACAGCTCTGAATGAAGAATGCCGTGTCGCCGAATTTGTTGTAACCAACTTGAAGAGCAAATGACTTAGTTTAAATGCTTCTTGAATGAAAAAAAAAACCCAAACAACTGGATGATCAGGGCATTTCAGTTAGATCTAAACGAAGTGATAAACCTGAATGAACAGGCAGACTAATTTCAGGCCCGGTGTCTAAAACGTGCTAGTAAAGCTTTTCTTATATTCCTTGCACGACATACTTTTAAGTCGTCTATGTTGTAGAAAATCGCAACAAACGATTAAGGTTGACAAGAAGATAAAAAGTAATTGTGTGGCTGAAAATTATATTCCTTACGTAAGTGAAAAGAAAAAAAGGTTTTACTCCTGGCTAACTTGTTTACATCTCTGCTGCTATAATCATCACAACGACAAAACTAACTGTGTTAAAACAAATCAGAATCAATCAATACCACCCAAGTGTCCGGAAACAAACTTTATTGAATAGCCAGGCCTAA
>CM042753.1:654112-670207 GCA_022496165.2 Catalaphyllia jardinei | reverse complement strand
CTATCTATCTATCTATCTATCTATCTATCTATCTATCTATCTATCTACCACTGTGTGTGTTAAAGTCCTTTTGTCCCAAATAACAACAAACAATGTGTGCTACGACTATATCGCAAGTACAACAGGATTATTGAGCTTACACTGTGCCACTTTCCATCACTGTAGGAATCTTGAGGTGAAGTGAGAATCAGGATTCCACCACCAGCTGTAAAGCTACATGACACTCTGCCTTCCTCCAAATGACACTCTATAAAGTCAGACTTCGCCGTGTAAAACAAGATACCGTTCGGATTTGATGCACGGAATTCAAAACGTAATCTAGTCCTGCAAAAGAAAGGAAAATTAACTGACTCGTGTAAAAATACTTAAAATTAGTGGGCCTACATCACATTCTCACTTCAGTAGCACACACGGTAGAATTAGTGAGACAATCTCAGATAGTGCAGAGTGCAACTAATAGCTCTGGCACGGTAGTCCCATAAGTACTTGCCCTGCTCGGTTCACTTCCGGTTTGTATCTACCAAGGGCTTTTCCCCTTAACGCTGTCTTAGCACCGTCTTTTCAATTTTACTCTGGTATTTTACGATTTTCGTTTAATTTAAACTCAATAAGCTTTTCGCACCAACTTTGTAACTTGATACTTTTGTTTTTCTCCAAAACACACGGAAGATGTGCTTGGCCTCTGGGGATAAATGAAATAAAGTTAAATACCTGGCGAAGAAACGGAAGAGATACAATTGTATTTTTTTCTCAAAACGCAGATTTTCTTATCACCGATAATCGCGAACTAGTTTTAATTATCAGATAGTCACGGAATACCACTTTCTTTTTCTGTTTCCACCTTTGATGTTAATGAAACAATTCAAAATTAATATACAACAATACTGATTGATACAACTGACAAGCGTTTCAACGAGAAGTACTGAAGATAAACAGCCCTAATTGGCCGTTATTATCCTGCATCGGTGAA
Organism: Catalaphyllia jardinei; assembly: GCA_022496165.2. Classification (NCBI taxonomy): domain Eukaryota; kingdom Metazoa; phylum Cnidaria; class Anthozoa; order Scleractinia; family Caryophylliidae; genus Catalaphyllia; species Catalaphyllia jardinei. The sequence goes on along the minus strand of CM042753.1, from coordinate 669,237 downwards.
CGAGTCTCCTCAAAGGCTGATTAAATTAATTTGAGCTTTCATCAGGTGCCACGGAGTCTGCAGTAATATTTGAGCACTGCTTCCTTTTGTCACAAATTTAAAATTTGCAGAATATAAAGGCACTAACTCGGGAACTTTTTAGTCTCTCTTACAGACGCCATTATACACTTACCTTTTGCCAATTAACTTGGACAGCACGCTAGCTTTAGCAATCGTATACATCACATGACTGTTGAGGTCATAACCAAATCCTATTGCTCCAGCTTGCTGTGCTGGTTTGTCAGGCATTGGACAAACTGGAGGCTGTGTGGGGGTGGAAAGGGTTGTTGTTGGGGAGGGGGTAGTGGTGACTTTCTCAGTCGTACTGGGTTTAGTAGTAATCTCAGGAGTAGTGCTTGGTAGCTTGCTGGTTGTAGATTTCGGTGTGGTTTCTAATAGTGGAGGCAGAGAATAATTATGCAATGAAGATAGAATATTTCCATAAATGTAATTAATCAATCTACACGAAATAATTCCTCCCGTAAACGTGTAAAACACAAGCGGCGATTGGTTGTAATTTTTAACGTCAATTCTATAGTCTATAAAAGTACTGGCCATGGAGAAACGTGGCCTCGATCTTTTTATGATAACACCGAAAATTCACCTGGGATTTAGAGGGACAATTGTATCTTATACACCGAATGCAAATATGGCGTAGCACTCGTTCGGCGCCCGGGACAAGTTGCATGAAAGTGAGGCTAGTTAGGGCTGGAATCGGCGGAGGATGCTCCAGGACGACGACTTTGGAATTTCTTTTTTATTGGCGACGAGAAGTTTGTTATCCTGGTGACCAAGCCAAAAACAAAATCCAGGCTTATCGATTCCTTACGAAGCTAACCCAGAATTTGACTTTAATGAAAATGCCGAGTCAGGGTGTCTCGCCAAATTACATGGTTGAAAGATTTGCTAAGCCGGTTCCCCTATTCAGCATGGTCTATACAAATATTTTGATCGACTGTAGTAGAATACCGAGGTCTTCTTGGACTAAAATGGAACGGTAGTTGCCCCATCTCTGCGCCACCATCCTATTTTCATGTCTGCCAAATATAGCGAGGCCGGCGGAGTGCTACAAATCAACTATTCCACTTTTGATCCGTCCATACATTTGTTCGTATCAAAACTGTCAAAGTCTGTGGGTAAATTTACAGCCCGCTTGAGATCGAGAGCAAGTTACTTAATATTTGACAAACTCTGTTATGAATTCGCAAATACAGTCGTAACACTTTGGATTCGTTTATTGATCTCTCTAAAACTCAATCTGCTCAAATGACATGTGTTGTGAAATATATACAAGTAATTTGATCATAATGTGAAAACCGGAAAATCGAGATGAAATCATATCCTATCTGTACAAACAAAACAGTACTTTTTGTGAATAAACGTTACGTAACAATCGATACGCGTGACTGTTCGTGACAAACTCAGTTTACTTCACCAAGTAAATCGATTGAATTAAGACACCGTAAACATGACGTAAACAAGAGGCCTAGAGGCCTTACCGCGCAGTGATCATCATTGGTTTCTGTGCGAAGAGTGTGGCCCGGTAACGAAATTAAGTGAAAATGGTAAATGTTCTTTTCCAAAGGAAAGAGAAAACCTTAGTTGTTATGATTGTTTTTCGATTGAGTTGAGTTAAATCGTGAAAAGTAAGTTGAGATCTTTTATTATGGACAGCGTATTACAAGACGAGCAACATATCTTTTGAGGACTTTTATTTTGATATAAAGTCGCTCAAATTTAGCCTCGGACTATTTGCACAACCTCAGGCCATTAAATTTTTGTGGCAAAAAGTCTGGGCATTTTTTTCTGTGCGAAACGCTTGTTCAGCATTAAATTTTTCAAATCGAAGCAATGCGAAAATAAATTAACCTCAAAACAACGAAATCCAAGTTTACAATTAAACACGAGGTCGTTTCGATGGTTCTTTATCAAATATACACAGGTGAACATGTGCAGTCCACCTGACGTGCAATACAAAAAAATGAATAGAATATGTTTCGCTGTGTTCTAAAGGCGGCGAAATACGAAAACCAAAAACCGGCATCTCGTATATCGCCGCTTTAAAGACAGCGACGATAAAGCGATACAACAATTCTCAACTTAGCTGATGTCTCGAGTCTTTCCCCTTGCGTGATAAACTTGCTGTTGCGAATAGTAGAGCGCGCGTCTACTTTGAACAACAAATTTTGGCTTTGTTGCTCGTTCGTCAAACTCACAACTTGTCATGTATAAAATTTGCTCCGGCAGTTTCATAAAAATATATAGACGTAGTAATGTAATACTTGCAGCATTTGCATTATTATAGTAGTAGAATTCTACTAAAATAAGTTATAGGCCCTGTTTACTTGAGTCTGGACAAATTTTGCACGGATAAAAACTTGGATGGTTCCACGTTGAGTTTACACGGGACCGGCGCAACTGGGCAAATGTTTCAACGGCCAAGTGTACCAGTTTGGGACCTGAAAAAGGCAAGTCAACATTTTGACCGACACGGTTCCACATTCGTATGGACTCTTGTAAACACCCAAACCATGCAATTCTTTGCTCAGATAGCGCGGTTAAGGCCTGGAGTCCAGTTATGTTTTGCTTTGTTACTTAGAAAAAAATGTGAGCAAATTTTATGCATGACAAGTTGTGAGTTTGATGAACGAGCAAAAATGAAACATTTTGTTACATCTGAGACAAAAGAAACCAAAGCAGATTAAAGATATGAGGAGACAAGCGCCAGCAGCTGGATAAGCTGGGCTTTTGCAGTACACGTTGCTGCAAATGGATATTCATCTTCATCCCCTTGTTTTCCCTGTTTGTAGTCTATACCTAACTACATTTATTATATGGCTAGCTCTGTGAGCGGGCAAGATGAACCGAATTCTGCGCTGTAATTGGCTACCCGAGCCTGCAAGATGAAGCTTTCTTGCCCGCTGGGGACTACCCGCTGTATCCCGCAAGGAAAATTTCCCCGAAAGCCATGTGCTAAATCCTTTATTGACCAAGCATGTCCGTTAAAGATGGCTGGATATTGGCCTCGTTCTTTTTTTGCGAGTTTATGAGCCTCGACTGCATCATGGTCCATAAAAACACAAAAAAGAACTTGGGCCAATATCCAGCCATCTTGACCTCACACTTGGTCAATAACCCAAATGTAGCAACAAATTAATTTCTTCATCAGACCACGTTACGTGTTTGTCCGCCGCCATGTTTGATTTACCGTTTACTGCATCAGCTGCAACGTGATTGGCTTAAAACATTAGCGATAATCAATCACAATGTAAAACAACGTAAAAAGCCACTATAATCCCTCGACTTGTCTAAAATTTGCACGGATCCATGTAAACACTACTGCAATCTGTAACAGAATTAACATGGATCCATGTAAACAGGCAGTCCAAGAACAAAATTTGTCCGCGCAAAAATTTGTCCGGGCCCGTGTAAATGGGGCTATAGAAATGCCATTTTTAACCAAACAGCGCGCATATTTTCTAAGGAATGTTTCCAAAAAGTATATTATATATGGCAATCTATTTTTTAACAGAAAATTGAGAAACAATGAGCTTTCATTAAATATACTTAAATAAAGTTCAGCCGCTTGGGCCCGCTTGCGCAATGGTTTTTCCGTCTGACTTGTTTTGATAACTGTCGCTTCTGTGTGAGGGAAGAAAACTGTTTAAGTCGATTTTGTAGGCAACAAATCGAACAGAGGATTTCAAAATAACCACACAAAAGAATAAAAACTCCAACCAGTTGAAACTATGACAAACGATAATAAATTAGTTCCTTTAAGCAATTAAAACTCTTCAAGTTCAGCTAAGTTCACGACGACGTGAAACTACTCCTTTTGATGTCGTCGACAAGAGGAAGACAACCAAATTCTTAGGTCACGCTTGCGCACTGACTTTCACGTTACTTTCGGTCGTTGTCCACCCTGTCGTCGTGGTGTTTGCTTCGTCAACGATCTAGTCTGTTTTATTTCGCTATGCCTACGTTTTTGTGTTCCTGAATGCCACCAGAAGGGATGGAAATTGTTCAATAGACGCTTTTAAGGGAAAATAGTGGATCCATGCAATTCGTTGAGACGAAGGAAGTGATGTTCATGATCGCCGCGGAAACTGAAGTTTGTTCGCTACATTTTCAGGTTGGAAGATCTTACAAAATCAGTTAAATGACGAGCTTGTGTGTGTCTGGTGGTGGTCTAACACGATTGCAAGGCCAGTACTTTCCCCAGGGCAAAGAAAAGCTCCTCTTGAAAGGCATCCTGTCTCAAAAAAAAGTTGTTTATGTCCGCCTGCACTTCACTCAGACTGAATCGCACGAAGCACCAAGCAAATGAGCTTCAACTACCCCCGTCGTTGAAACCAGTGAAAGCACTGAGCCAAATGACACTAACATGAAGGTACACAATTTATTTTGTTCCCTCTGCGATCGTGAACTCCTTTCCTTCGTCTGTTTTTCGTCTGAGGTGAATGGGGAAACTTAAAAAAACCCACTTTTCTCTCCAGTGGAAGATTTCACTCCCTTCTGGTGGCATCGAGGAACTCAAAACCTCCTAGGCATAGCGAAAAAAAAACAGACCAGGCAATAAAACACAGAGGCTCAACTAGCCTTGCTTTTATGCTACTCATCCCGGGCGCTGACTGAGTGGTCCGCCATATTTGCATTCGGTGTATAACGGAGATTTTTTAAATAAAAGTCTTGACTTAAACATCGAACTCTCCGGGAAAAGTGATCTGTTCGTCGTGGTAAATGGGTAGCCTCGCAGCTCCTACAAGCTCAAGCAAATGTCACTGGCGAGGATAGAGTCACAGCCCTTTTGTTTTTGGGCTAGCGTCCATTGTTTCTGTTGTTTGTTAAACCTCAAGGGTGGTCTCCAATCAGGTGAGACCTTGCACGAGCTGCCAGGTGGCCCTGGTAAATTAGCATTAACATTGACAAGACTACATGCTTCTTACAAATTTCTGCTAACTTCAGTCAAGAGGAAAGATCTTTACTCACCTCCAGGTTTGGGCTCTTCTATGATAAGGTTCTTAGGTGTCTGTTCTGAATAATCATCGTTATCGAATATCACCTTACTTCTTGCCTTGTAATTTATAAAGTTGAACAGTCTGGTGCCGTCTCTGTTGATCAAGAAAGTCATATTTATCCTTAGCTATCCCCAGTCCCCTATAACAACACATTGGATTACGCTGGAACGTAACCTTATAACGGGCAGTCGCACTATTGCTCTATTTCAGTGTGCAGGGTTTAATGGCAAAATCATAATTTCCTTTCCTGTAATAACATGTATTCATCAATAATGGAGTACTAAATTACACTTCAACGTGTGTTGGATGAGCGCCCATTCAGGAAGGCAGTCCATGTTATGTAGAGTTAAGCCCAGCAGGACAGTGGTCCAATGCCTGCGCTTTCACCCTCCTTATAGAAAGCCTAAATTCACTAACAGATAGACTGCAGCCAGAAATGTTACGGAGTTACGTGGGCTAGCTAGCTGGTTTGCTGATGCTATCACATTAAGCTTGACAGAATACGAAAAATTTCCACAAATAAACAAACAAACAAACGTACTTATCTTCGAATGTTAAGGCTCTGATGGATCCGTCTTTTAGCGAGGCGAGGAAAACGGAGTCAAAGTCTCTATTCCTAACAGTGTCCATGTAGCCAGCCGGAACACCTCCAAGGTACATATCCTGTGTTGTCTGAATATATCGAGGCATCTTGTCTTGAAATTTATTAGACACTCTTGCGTCATCAACGTTAAGATCAAATCTGAAAAAATAGAGATTACACACTGTCCGTGTGAGTCAGAAAACAGTGGAGGAGCAACACAAGACACCGGTCAGCATGGGTGAGGCTTGGTAACTAAGCCAACATAAAACACTCACGATATACCATCCACATGAATGGTCACAAAGTGCCACTCGTCGTCATTGAATCGCTTTTTAGTCTGTAATGTCAAAGGAGTGCTTCCTGCATTGGCTAAAAGTGTCACTTTCCCATCTACCAGTCCCAGAACGATAAAATCTTTCTGAAGATAGGAAAAAATATCAGCAATCAATGGATTATCAATCAATAACAATAATAGAGTGACCAACGGCCACCTCTCTACCTCATAACACTGGCCAATGGCCAGTTAAAGAACGACTAAGGAACGGTGTATACAAATACCCCATCTTTATCGTGAAAAGTCATGAACCTTGGTCCATACCAAGCTTCGTTCGTCTCCGGGCTGTTTCTGTCGTCTAAATATTTTGAATGCGTTACGTATCAAAAGTTACAACAAGCATTCCTTCACACCCCAAACAAAAACAACAAGTCTTATGTTACAGCCCTACCTCCACATAACGGCCACCTCTCTACTAAGGTGTCCGTTGTGGAGAGATTCCACTGCATTGCCTTGGAACCTCGTTTAGGTATGTAATATTTGAAGAGCACGCAACCTATATAAACAGTTAAAGTTCTGCTTTTCTCTGCTGTCTTTGATCTCAACTCTATCTTGCAGTCTGTGAAGGCAAAGATCACAGAGGTGATAGATGTATGAGAAACGAAATCCAATCAATCTGTCAATGGAAGTTCGCCCTGTCAACGAATTTACTCATGTGCTGTCAGATATTTCTCTGAAAATAATGTAATTGGCCATGAAGGATTGCTTAGTTCAAAATCTGTGTTTTCAGGTCACCATTTGAAGCCAAAAATTACTACCCTGTGGTGAAGCCATCAGCTCCTGATCCACTCACTTGGATTTCCAGGACAACTTTACCAAATGTTAAATTCAGGACAAGTAAGTTATTTCTAATCAGATACAGTGCTTAAACTCGTTATTTAAGCCGAGCCACCGGACGTTAGCTATCAAACAGATTAAAAGAACTCGGAATACTTACACCTACACTGTGAGCCTCGAGAAAAATGAGTCCATTTTTTGTCTGAGGAACAACTCTGAACGATAATCCAATTGTAAAACTTTTCTTCCGACTGCTAAGGAAAGGGTCTATGGAAAGGTAACTGCCTTCCTCTAGGAACGTGACATTGTGTGCTGGCTGTAAATAAAATGGAAGGTGGTATGAGATAGTCAAGGAGTGGTGGCATAATGGTTAATGCACTTGACTCCGGATTGAGCGGTTCAGGTTTAACTCCTGTGTTTTGGGGCAAAACAGTGCTACTCTCTGCCCACATGTCAAATAGGCACTGGTACCCAGTATTACAATAAGGTCTGGGGGAACGATATGGACTAAGATCCCATCTTATGATAGTGTTACTCCCTTGACCCACAGAATTATTGCGTCTCTTGAACAAAGCAACCATGTCCATGAAGAGTGACTCCAAGAGACTACCCACCTTAACTTGACATCCCGCAATGAAGCCTGGAGATGCCTGTAACTTGATACCACCAGTGTTTAAACTCAAACTTGTAAGACATCCTTTGAAAAACATTTTAGTTCTGCACGATAGAAAAAATCATCACCTGTTATAGAAATGATAACAAAGCCTGCACCATGGACAGTAGGGCGGTAAACTAGTGACCATCAATTGCCCTAGATAAACTTTCTATTGTCCTAACCGATAATCCTAGCATTCTGCAGATACTTTATTATGAACTATTTACTTACACGTTCGCAGGAATTGTGGTTCTGTTTTCGATGCCTCCCCAGTAGACATAATCTGCATTCACAAATTTTAGTAACCCTTTTCCGCTATAGAAACGTTTTCCACTTGCGAGTACCTCTTCGCCTCTCTGGGAAGAAATCTTGAAGGTAAAGGTATAACCGCGAATATCGGAAGCTTTCTTTACTATAGTGACCTCGTCTCCTGTGTCGTAGACCTTTTTAGAAGTCACTTTTTTATATCCATGACCCATATTGTAAGAGAAAACTACTCGTCCATCAGATAATTCCATGGCTTGAAATAGTGAAGTATCTTCATCATCAATACCAATCACTAAAATTCCATTTGACGAGGTTGTTGTAAATTTGAAGTCCATCTCTCCCATGGTATCAGTTCCTACATAGGGACCTGACTTGACGAATCCTGTACCAAAAAATGTTCTGCTTGGGTCTTCATCGTCCGCTGCAAACTCTGTACTACCGCTTCGCGAGTAACAGAATTCTTCTTTTGCAGGTTTCTCAAGAAGCTGAGTAAAAAGACGGATTGGAAAAAATGAAGTTAAGAAATTTATTAAACCACACATGAACTATGTGATTATATGAAATAAATCAGTTCACATAATCAATATCTAATCTCAGTGTTTGAGCCAGCTCAAACACTGCCACTACCACTCAGGAAACAATTTGTCCCTCTGTTGCCTTTGCAAAGGGACAAATAGGCAATAGCAGGGCACAGAGCATAATTTATTATAACATTTACACTGTCTTTGTCCTATCCAATAAATTGTCTTGTCTGCAAATCCCGCCGAAGCCAGTCACGCGGGAATGATGCAAGTCTCACTCTACTTCCAAATAAGGTAAAAGTGATCCTCACTTGATTATTCCGGCAGCTTTTGAGCTTTTGAGTTTACAAGATGGTAGAACGTGCAATAACTCGGCGAATAATTGCATGTTAAAGCCTGAGAATTTTGATTTCAGTTTTGTAACTTTTTGGTAAGGTGTTCTGTTTATATTGCCTGCTCTGCAGTTTTAAGCTGTAGTAATATCGAATTACACCAAACATTAAAGGTGAAAAGCATTTTTAACCATGAAAAATAATGCTGCAGTTAACGTTTAATCCTGGGTTAACCGGCTTTCGAACAACCCGCCCATGGTTTCTTCATACGTGACAGGTTTGGAATGTTGTTCAAGGAGCGAAGCGCGAGACAATTTATAAGGTGCTGATAAACAATTTTTATATGAAAATGTGACATGCTAGCTGATAAAAAATTACATACATTTAATTAGAAGAAACCGGCTCCACGAACATCACTTCTGATCATGGGGGACATTTATGGCCTGGCCATCAAATTTTAAGGCACAAGTCGTCGCTCAAGGGGGAGAATGTCGCAAGTTCGCGCTCTGTCCTTTTTAGATTGTTCTTTTTTGGGACTAGTCAGACGATTCCATCCCTGTCAATCTACAATCGTTGGCACAAATTTGTATTGGCTTTACTAAATAGAATAAACGGCACGCAATGCATGCAGAAGCGATGACGTTTAACTACGATTTCTAAAATTGTTGCTAGAAAATTAGAACAAAGTAAACCAGACAAACTCATGCTTAAACGTAATTAGAAAAAAAACAGCAATTTGAAAATTGAAACTCTTACATACAAATTTTTATTATAGGGGATGCCTGAGGCAGAGCACATCAAAGATTTGGAAGACTTTCCTTTTTGTTGCTCAAAAAAATATGCAAGTCGCGCCTATCTGACGGCACGACTTGATCTTTGTTTTTGTTTGGAGTGAAAATATGCAGAGCTGAAATGATGTTGAGCTGACAAAACATTTTATACTAGGGTACCTAAAAGATAGTACAATACATGAAGTGCAGCAAATCAATCTTATTACCTGCCTCGAGCTAGAACAAATTACGGAATATTTAATATTCGCTTTCAAGGACCAAAGGTATGGAATTCTCTTGGAAAAGATATAAAGTCAATCCCTTTCGGCGATTTTAAAAAACAATTACAAAATGAATTGCCGTGCCAATACTAATGCCACCTACGTTTTTGTTTTCCCTAGAGCAATAAGTTTTTTCCCAGCTTATTTTATAATTTATTTGCTCTTCGTTTTTAAATTCTTCATATATCATAATTTGTCATAATTATTCAGGATCTCATTCCTAATATTTATATATATATACATATATTTTTTCTTTTTTCTTTCTTCTCATGACTCGTAAATTTCGTTTATGTATATTTATTTTATGTGTGTGTTGTGTTCCGACCCTAATATTGTAATTTAATATATGTAATTTGGCTTCCTAGCCTTGTTAACTGTTTAGTTATTTTAGGAAGCCAACACCCTTTCAGTTTTAATCATTTCATGTTAATTTAATTTTTGTGAAGTGTAAGGGTCAATGTATAAAGTTTTTGTTGTTGTTGCTGCGGCACATCCGGTTGATAGTGACATATTTTACGTAGTGATTAACCTATCTGTGCGTTTTAAGTCTTACATTATAACCTTTATTTCTTAAAGTAGTGTCAAATTGTGGTGTGTAACTTAAAATCAGTCCTTGTATGCATCAACTTCGTGCATCACTTATGAGGCCTCGGTCAAGGGATCGAGAAAATAAAGCACATATAAATACGATACACATCTACTTCCCCTTTACCTGAAAATCATAAGATGAAAATCGAAAGATGTGGAAATTGTAAGAGCAGAAATCTCACTTATAAATTCTGTACTGGCACACCGTAATTAAATGTCTCTACAGAGACTTCAAAATCGAGCTGTCCGCGTCCTTACTCATTCTAGTTATGATGCTGACACCAACCAACTACTTGAAGAATTAGGCTGGGACAATTTCGAAACTCGTCATCAAAAACTAAAGGCTGAGATGGTCTGTAAGTCCTGAAACGGCCTTACACCCAATTATTTGTCCTCCAAATTCATTCAGAGGAGTGATGTGAATTCTGATGGTAAGCTTGCTATTCCCTTACCACGTACTAACTATTACAAAAATAGCTTTGGCTATAGTGGTGCAGTTCTCTGGAACAGTCTACCCTCAGCTGCTAGGCAAGCAACTTCTCAGTCTAGTTTCTGATGATTGCTAATTAATTCTGACACGGCATTCATGTAAAACAGGCTTTAATTTGTTTACTTTTTTAATAGTTAGTAGCATTTTTACATTATTGAAGATTCAGAATCTGTATAGGTAGTTTTTTGTAATAAGTTGTATTTTTTTATAATTATTACATTATTAATGCCTGATGTATTTTACCGGGTTTAAATAAATAAAGATGATGATGACAGTGCCCAAGACACGTCCATCACTGGATGTGTGAAGATGCTAAAACTTAAGTTTGAATTCATGTTTGGATGAAAAGGAATAGATCGTAGCATATATGAAATAAGTGTGTTCTACAGTCAATCACGATCGCCTTCACATCATTTTACAGGTAAATCAGAGCAAAATTTCCCACTAGAATCCACGTGAAAAGACGGTATGACATCCTCATGTTGTTCGTGGCGCAATGCACTCTGGTAAAAAGTGGCGCAGTGCATTCTGGTTAAATGCAATGCATTCTGGTAAAAAGTGATGAATCGAGAATTCGTACTCCCTTTTATATATTCTTTTTAAATGCTGCTTGCTCGCTCCGCAGCACCAAACCATCAATTTGCTTCAAAAGCTCTCATCGCCTCTCAATTTCACCAAAGGGTTTTTTTCGCTCTCCATGATAAGATTCGCCAAGAAGGCGAAGCCGAAATTTACATTTTTTCTAATTATCGGCAAATGCTTGCTACGCTGAGTGGCTTTTTAAAACAAATTTCACCAACATTACTTATTTCCGCCCGTTAAGGACGAAAACTTTCCAGTTGATGGAGTTTTTTTACATTTTTACTGCCGGCAGATAATGAGTTACTTGTGCCAGAAATGCAAAAAAAATTGGGGGTCACTGTCTTCGGTTCAGAGATAAAACGTGTGGCAAACTAAACTGATTTCGAAAAAATTGCCCCATACAATTGAGCACGGTCTACAGGGGTTTATAGTTAAAAATATCAAGGGCGTGCGCACTTTTTGCCAACGAGCCAGCCGAGCGAAGACGCTCGGCTGGCGAGGCAGCAGAGAATAGTGCCGCGCGAAGAATGGCTTATGCAAAAAAACTCTCGATCGGTCTTGGAAAGTGTAAGTGTAAGGTGCAATAATAGCTTAGTTTAAGCCAATTGCAAGGACGAAACTATTCGAGCCATTGTAGTTTTTAGCCAATCAGGAGGCGCGTTACATCTAGACTTGTCTCGTGGAAGGTGATTGTTTTCTTTGCTGTTGTGTTTATCTAACTGTAAACAATTACATAATCTCAAAACATATCGAACTAGCCTGTTTTCTCTCACTTTATCGAAACTGAAGCTTCAATCGGGTAGCATGCCCTTTACAAAACTCTTCTTCTAATTCGAATATTGATGAAAACTGTTAGACAAGAGCAAAGCCAAGACACAAAATCGACACGAAACCGAACCAGCGTGTTCACCACAGAATTGAACGAGCCTTTTCATGAATCGAAACAGTGTATTCCTTCTGTGTCTACCTATATCGAACTGAAAGTTCCATCGGGCAGCATATCAAACTGAAGGTTCAGTCGGCAGTGTTACCGAACAGAACTGAACGAGTGTGTTTATCATGCAGTCGAATCCAGTGTTCAAAACACAAATCGGACCTGTTTGCCACAGAATTAAACGAGCGTGTTCATCAATCAAACCACAGGGGGCCCAAGCGCGAGATGAGAGGAATAATTTATGTAAATGAAACGTACGCGAACGTGACTCTTGACTCTTGCGATTTACAATGGTTTGTATGGGAACTTTACAGGTTTGCTTTAAATACCTAACATCTGACGTCCTGTAAAAAAAACTAACTTACCTTTCTTTCCTGTCGTATTCTTTGTTGTTTCACGGTGTTTAGAAAAAAAAAAGTGGCTAGAAAAAAAAAAGGTTGGCTGGCTCAAAATCGAACCGTCGTATTGCGAAGGCCAAAATATTCCCAAGAAATGGATATAACCGCCTTAAATCACGATCATCCGAAACGTGAATAACTCGCTTCCCAGTCTGTCAGTCGCCGGTTCACAAATCTCATCGCAACGGCCTGAAAATCCCTCGTTTACCAGCTCAAATCTGTCTCTCTCGCTGCTGCATCATGCGTATAGCCAACGGTTAGGATACCAGATTCAGTTACATCCATTTCTTGGGAATATTTTGTTCTTCGCAGTACGACGGTTCGATTTTGAGCCAGCCAGCCTTGTGTTCTTTTCTAGTGGGACACCACCACCAGCGCTAACTCACTGGAAACGCTTCAAAATAGCCTCAAACACCGTGAAACAACAAAGAATACGACAGGAAAGCAAGGTAAGTTAGTTTTATTTACAGAACGTTAGATGTTAGGTATTTAAAGCAAACCCGTAAAGTTCCCATACAAACCCTTGTAAATCGCATCTTTGTAACACAACACCGCTCAAAGGCAAGAGTCACGTTCGCGTACGTTTCATTTACATAAATTATTCCTCTCATCTCGCGCTTGGGCCGCCTGTGATCAAACTAACGTGTTCACATTCACTTTGACTTTGCGCACCATATTGAACTTAAAGTCGACCGAGCAGCGATACTGGATTGCGTGACGAACATTACCGGCCGGTAAACGCGTTATAATTTTCTCTCGGTAATGTTTGCAACAGTGTGCGACTTGTTAGTCGATCTTAGGTTGTATGTATGGATGATATTTCTTATCATGAGTTTGTCCGTGAACGCAAATTTACTCGATACTGGATAAAGCACAATCCAAACTTAAAGATGAAATTAAAGTACTCCACTGATCCTACAAACTGCAAAGATGGCGATACTTTGGTGTGTCTCACTTACTAGTACCCAGAGTGCTTAAGCGCAGGGCGATGCTGATTTCCTCGTAAACGGTCGATGCCATCATTGGTAACCAAGCCTTTTAAAATGAAAGATGCCATATCTGCTTTAGTTTAGGCCTGGAAAGTTAGAAACTGGTATAATTTGTTGATGGAGTAAAATGCGCTCACCAAATGCTTAACTGTTCATATTCACACTGGTTTGCTTGCGGTTAGCTCTTATTTGATGTTTGGGACAACTGTATTATATACCACTTATTAACCGAGGGTGAGGTCATTACAAGGAAATCTCAGACCGAGGCCTTGAGGTATTGACCGAGCGATAGCGAGGTTAATACATAAAGCCGAGGTCTGAGATTTTCCTGTAATTACTGAACGGACGAGGTTAATAAGTTTTTTATTATATGGCCTTTTTAGCGCTGTTCTTAAAAAGAATACGATAGAAAGGCCATAGCGCGCTTGCGCGCGCTATGGCCTTCTTCATTCGTCGCTCATACTAATGAAGTATATGCTAGTTTTTCTTTCAGTTATTGAAACTTTTATAGTTGTAGTTTGTCCATTGCTTTTGTTGTTTTTGCCCACGCAATCGTAGCTTTTACTCACACCTCAAAAGAGCCTTTGAGTCATTGTAGAAAAAAAATTCATAATCCCCGGTCATTGCAAGAAAATAATGCCCGCTCAGCAGCCAATCAGAGCACGCGTGCTATTGTAGCCATATAATAATAATTTTTAAGAATGTCACGTTTTATAATTAAATTTTGGGGAGCTATTGCAGATCAACCTGGTAGTGTAGTGGTATAAGAGGGATGTTAGGAAGCAGAGGTTCTAGGTTCGATACTAGGTGGTACTTGCAAATTTTCCTTTTTGTTTAATTTAGTACAGAAAAATTTGTGTACATTTAGAAAACAATTTGTAAGTGTGGTGAAAATGGCATCGACCGTTTACGAAAGGGAAATGCGCCAAAGTGACACTATATTATATCATTGTCTGGAGATCTACGTACAAGACCAATCTTCGCCGTCTTGTCTCTTTGCAAAAGCCAGTTATCAGAATTATTTCTAAATCAACTTTTCATTCTCATTCAGACCCTATTTTCAAAGAATTAGAGCTACTAAAACTTTCCGATATTAGACAACTAGATTGGGTAAACTCATGTTTTCTTATAACCATTCTCTTTTACCTTCAAAGTTCACCAATTATTTTTCTTTAAACAAAAAAGTCCCACGCAAACGCTTTTCACCTTCCTTTTTGTAGAACTAACCTTCGTAAATTTTCTGTCAGTTTCCATGGACTAACTTACTATAACTCTTTAGAAAATGATATTAAAGAATCTAATTCTCACCACTCATTCAAAACGAAATTGAAAAACAAAATGTGAATTATTAGCCTAAAAATCTTATAGTAATTAGTTATCGTTCTTCAGATGTTTGATATTATCCTTAAACACATTGTTACATACCTTCTCATACTTGACCATACTTTATACTTTGTTGTTATACCTCCCAACTCAAATACGTTTCCTGATTGGAGGAGAACGTGTCACGTGCCATTGGCCAAAACTCAATGACGCCCTAGGGCGAACAAAACTCAATGACGCCCTA
>CM042753.1:634859-651184 GCA_022496165.2 Catalaphyllia jardinei | reverse complement strand
GAAGCACAATGTAACCACTCACAGCTGAAGCACTGTCTAACCATGCACAGTCTAATCACTCACAGCGGAAGCACAGTCTAACCACGTACAGCTGATGCACAGTCTAATCACTCACAGCTGAAGCACAATGTAACCACTCACAGCTGAAGCACAGTCTAACCATGCACAGCTGACACACCATCTAACCATGCACAGCTGACAAAACAACAACACCAACAACAACCTTTATTTACACTATTCTGGTAGAAGAAAAAGAAATGAGGAAAAAAAAAACGAGTATAGAAAACAAAATAATAGAGGATTTATAGCTATATATACAAGTCTATGAATCAGTGTGCAGAAGCCAAAGCAGGAAAGCTTTCCATGCACAGCTGGCACACAGTCTAATCACTCACAGCTGAAGCACAGTGTAACCACTCACAGCTGAAGCACAGTGTAATCACTAACAGCTGAAGCACAGTGTAACCCACTCACAGCTGAAGCACAGTGTAATCACTCACAGCTGAAGGACAGTGTAACCCACTCACAGATGAAGCACGGCACAGCTGACGCAGTCTAATCACTCACAGCTGACGCACAGTCTATCGCATAGTTACCAAGGCTCACAACTTACAAACAGGCCATGTTAGATGTAAATCACTTATTTTCTCCTCTCTACTGACAATTTGAAGTTCCTCCTTTGGTCGATCAAAAAGCTTAAAAAAAGGATTTTTGAGTGACTAAATTAGCTGACATCCATGTTTTCACGTATGCAACAAAAATTCGTAGTTGACCATTTTCTCATGATCGGGGTCACACTGTAAAAATTGCTGTTAAAAGAGTAAGTTTTAACTTATATCAGAAAAGAAACACTCACAGGGGCTTGTCAAGTTCAAGTATGTTTTCATTCAAATTACACGTTTCATTTCATACAATTTTAGGCTAAACAACAAAATGACTTTAGAAGGCAGGGGTTATTATTGTACCCTAACTGCCAACACGGCTGTGCCGAGAGGATCAAAATGGGAATGTATGTTAGTGTGAGAATTGCAATAGTTCACAAAAGAACAGCACGACAGACAAAACTTACAGGCCAGCTTCAAGCTTATACCAACGGTCGACATCAGTCAAAATATCTTCATTCGTATCCAGATCAAGATAAGATCCTGAAGTACACAACTTGAGATGAGGTCTGGCAGCTTGTAACTCTACAGCTATGAAGTCTGCTGAGCTGCACTTTGGTGACTGACGTTTCAGGCGATATCTGTTTGAGTTTCCAGCATCTCCCATGAACAGTATCAGTCCATCAGGTTTTTCTGGCTTCAAATACATGAGGAAGTTGAGAGCCCTGGTCTGTCGCTGGACAGCTCGGGGGGGTAATGGCGAGCTGGTAGTCTTACCATCAAATTTCATGACAAGGGAGGTGTGTTTGAGCAAGACATGTGCTCTGTCCATCATTCCTCTGATATCATCCAAGCGCCGAACCACCTCAGTGTCTAGCTCTTCGATGATCTTCTCCTGCCTCTGTTCTTGAATTACCACTTTCTCTTTAATGACTTCAGACACATTCAGAGCATTCATCACCTTCTTTTCAGCTTCAGTGATGTTGCTATTTGTAGCAATAATTGACTCCTTGAGGCCAGAGAGACCAGTCAGCTGCTCCTGAAAACACAGAACAGTGCACTCGAGTTGAATTTACACAAATTGTTGTGTGTTGGCCCTGATCATGTGTGATCAGCATCGCATTTTTTCGCACAATTTAACACTTCACCAGAAGAAAAGGTATTGACAACTCAATAAGTCATAGCTAAAGGAAAATGTGGCTTATCCCAATTAGTCCCTCTGAGAATAAATGGTGACAAGTCACAAAAATTTGTCAACGGACTGTGCGACATCTATTATTGTTCAAACCACTGTTTCTCACATTTTGTTTCTTAAACAATAGGCCTACTAGATCAATGCTTTACTCCTGACAGACATTACAAGTAGCAAACTGACACACAGTAACAGTGCCATGACACACCCATCAATACCAGTGCAATGCTTTCAGCAATTTTAGACAAGTTATTTAAAACATTTATTGACAATGCTTAACATGGTTTGTTCATACAACTGGATGGCATGACGTCTACATTACCTAACCACAGCAATGTCCCTTAAGTTTAAGTACAATTCAATCTCTAAAACAGAGTCTGGACTTAACAGGGTTCATGCAAAGGACGCTTAGGACCAAAAGTACCTCCACTTCTTCAGCTTTTTCCCATGCATCATCTGCCGCCATCTTTGATTGTGTTGCATTCTCCCCGAGGTCTCGAGCATTTTCATCTAAGTGATACAAAGTTAGTTTTTAATGTCAACAGTGTCTGCGCTGCTTTAACACGGTAACTCTTTGACCTGTAATGTTTTCATCTTTTGTCATAGAGACGCAAAAAGTCTTAAGTGCAACAACTTTAGAAGCACAAAACACATTACAAGCAAGAAAGAACCAACCACTTTATGGAGATGTCCGGGCCCCTAATACAAGAATACAAGTTAAACGTTAATTTAACCTACCCATAAGACCTGCCATTTCTTCAAATCCAGGAAAGTTCTTTGCCACATCAAACAAATCTCCAGACACATTTTGAATTTTACTTCTGATGAGGTCCAGTCTGTTCTTGATGTCTTCAAGCAGACTTGACAGTTCATTGTCCACTTTGTCCTTTGTCTGTAATGCCCTCTTATTAAGCACTGAACTGACATTTTGAGAGTTCTTTGCCATGTTACCGACAGATTGAGACTAAAAAAAAGAAACAGAAAGGAAAACCAGTGACTAAAAATAATTCAAAGGCAGCTGTGTTCCCAAGAAAAAACCCCAGCAGATTATACCATAGACCCTAAGCAACCTATTCAAAATAGCCTCACTAACCTTGTTCAGGATAACAAATTCTTTACAATTTTTGTGTCCCAGAAACGAGGTTAGGGAGGCTAATTTAAATACGAACAAAAGAATAATATATAGGCACCCATTTTTGTATAGGGTCTATGGCTCCTCTAAACCCTAACCTTGTAATACAGGGGAGTGGACCAGTAATGGAAAGGAATAAGGAATATGCAGTCAGGAAGCCCATTGGAGATAGGACGTCTTCACTTCTCCCACATGCCCCGCTCAGAAGGCTACAAAGGTGCACTTCTGTTCATCTGTACTTACAGCAAATTGAGAACTGGTAAACATATACATTTGGAGCCTTATCTTCACACCATGGCTATAAAGTACCTCATCTCTAGCATCCATGGCTACATCCTCAGCTTCTTGTGCAATGGCTAATGCGTCTTTCAAGGCTTCAGCAATGTCTGAATATCTCTGTGATGCATTAACTGCTTTGGTGGCAAACTCAATGTCTGTTAGAAGTTTCTCTAGCTCATCAGCCTGTCTACGCAGTTCTTCTGAATGATTCTGTGCCATATTTACTGATGGAGTTAGCCTATCCATGGTTTGAGAAAGATTGCCTATCCTTTCAGAGACTTGATCGATGAGATCATCTAAGCGTGGAAAACTTCCATTGAAAGCCTACAGAAAAAGTTTACAGTAT
This sequence comes from Catalaphyllia jardinei, assembly GCA_022496165.2. Taxonomy (NCBI): domain Eukaryota; kingdom Metazoa; phylum Cnidaria; class Anthozoa; order Scleractinia; family Caryophylliidae; genus Catalaphyllia; species Catalaphyllia jardinei. The sequence goes on along the minus strand of CM042753.1, from coordinate 647,633 downwards.
ATATTAACTAAACTGAATTACAAGACACTGAAATCACGAAACATTGACGTGACTTTTTCTAAATTTTCTACACTATAAACTCCAAAAGAAATCGGAAGTGATTGGTAAGGAGAATCAAGACTAGAATCAAAATGACACACAAGCTATTCGTTTCACTGTGTACCTCTAAAGACTCACTGCCATTTAACAGTTTACGTCTGGTTGTTTGAATCACATCCTGCAGGCTCTTAAGAGCACTGTCAACTTCGTTTTTCTTCAAAGCTGCCTCTGTTAGTGGCGTCTAAATAAAACATAATGTGAAATAATGTAGAAACTTATAAAAAACTACATCTTAAATATAGCACATCAATTACATTTCACATTGTTATCTCCTATTGTTTCGTTAGTATTTCTAACAATTGTTTTAACACAAAATGATGCCTCACTTACGTAGGGCTAACAGATTAATTCAAGCTGTAAGATGGTTGGAAACAACCAGAGCCAATGTGATAAAGTAAAATGTTAAAATCTTTTAAACAATGCCATCTGAAACAGTTTTGGCAGCAAAATTAATAGAAAACATTCGGACAAACCTGCGAGTCATAGCTCCTGCTAATGTTGTTGGTATCCAAGGCAAGGCTGGTGTTTTCCAAAATACTACTGGTCTTGTCCAAAATTGAGGTAAATTTACCAAGCAATTCATTAAGCGTTTTGTTGACTTCTATAAGCTGGCTCCGTAAGCTCATGGTATCACTTAGCATTGACTTGGCTTTATTGATTGCCTCCATCACCAACTCCTGCTCTTCAGTCATTGCTATATTTGCAGCATCAAAGTTTCTATTCACCAGTTCCTTCAAAATTTCCTCTGCCCCTTCTAACAACAGTGTCTGGTTTGCTTTGTCAGTCTTCAGGGTGTTGGCAATTTTTTCAGCGATGTCTACACTGCCTGATAGGTAAGAAAATGATCAATGTTTGTAATAACATGGTACTTGGAAACTTACATTTAAGTTCTCTGTTTTGTAGTCAATGATGACAGTACCATAAGCAATCATACGATGTGGCGTAACTTAAACTGGTAAAGGTATGCATGAAGGGATTATGTGAGCAGGCTAAGGTTTTTTTCTTTGTAGCAAATTAGCATGGTGCTTCCTAGCAACTAAGTGTTTATAAAAGGTTAAGAATTTAGAGTTTAAACCTGTGAGAATTTTGCAATGTAGGGTAGACAGTTCCTTGTTAATATAAATCTTTGCAAAAAAAATGAAAGTGCGCAACTTTCTTGCAAACAGTATATGCACTGCAATTATGCTGTAGCATGCTGACAAGTTGTTTTTCCAAGTGCAGATAAGCAGCGCTATATATACAGCCATAAAATTATAATGTAAGCCGTTTCTGATGACAACAGGAACTAAATGGTAACATCTTTGAATGCTGAATGCTGTGACATGTTAAATTCACAACTTTTCAGTATGCTTACTTTGTGTGCTATTGAGAGCCTCTTTGATTTCTTCCTCTAAAGCCAGAGCTTCCTCTTTAGTGAATGTGGAATTTTCCAAACTCTTTGCAGCTTTCTCAGTTATTTTCATGATCCTTTGCTTTAGTTGCTCTGTTTTCTCTTCAGTAAAGCCTGTTCTCTCAGTTAGGGTACCCTTGATGTCTGTTGAATTAGAACTAACATTTACTGCTGCTAGGAGGAGAGAGGGAAAGAAAACGAAAATAAGAAACGCTGCTAAAATTAAACTCTCGTGACTTTTTTCCGCACACATGTATATAACATTTTGAGTGAGTGTGTGTGAACTTCACAGGTTTTAAAATTTAAGAAAACTTTTATCTTGTGTAATTAACACAGTAAGAACTAGTTCCATGAGTAAAATAAATGTGAGGAGTATAATGTGATATTATAACCATGTTACATTAAGCTTCAAGGAAAGTTACATGCTGGAAATCACTTTCGTTTTTTAACAAATTGGGCAACATCTTTGCTACTATTTTTTGCTAATTGTCACCAATGTAATTTCCACTGCTAAAATTAAAATTAACGGAAATATAATTTTTTTGTTCAATAAATGATTTATTATATGGATAAAGAATACAATTTTCCTGCAGAAAACAATGGCACAGGTTACAATCTTTCACCAACCTTTTTGTCACTCTTTGAGAGTGGGTTGTTTTTTTGCTAATTATCAAATTTGTCCCAACAATATTATAAAATCATTATTAACCTGGTAGGCAAATAATAATATAAACACTTGACGAATGATTTTTTAACTCGGCCCTCAATATCAATGAGGTCGATCAATATTCAATGCACTTACTGACTTAGTTTCGAATCCACTGAAATATAACATTAATGAAAATAATGCTAGAATTTTTGCATGCTTGAATATTATTTTTATGCACCAGATCTAGAATTTTCTTTAAAAACATCTGCTGGTTAGTTATATATAGCAACCCTCAGGTTGGATGTGTAAGTATTTGTACTACTTAGGGGATGGGGGGTTAGTGGTAGAGCACAGGGATGTTCATGACTGCAAGTAACCTGAATGCATCAAATGTTCTTACCATCTACAACAGATATACCAACAAACAGTGACAATTCTTCCATGGTTGTATTGTATTCATTGGTGGGTGGAATTAACCTGATTAGAAACAATAGTAAAAAATGATAATGAAATGGGACAAATTGTGTGAGAAATACATTCAACAATGAACATAGTGGATCCCTTTTTATTAACCTCAACCACCTCTTACTACTAAAATTATCAACTGAACAGATTTATGTGTGGCATTGTAATGATTACACAAAACTAAAAACTTAATGGTTTAAAAAACGACCAAAATTTAGACTTCGAGCTTGCTGTTTGCTTCAGAGTTTGTTTTCCTTTTAATCTGTCTCGATTCCATTGCTTCTTATAATAACATGTACTAAACATTGGCTATGAAAACTTGGCACAAGGATATTGTTTTACAGGTCCTGGGATATGTCAGAAGGACATTGTAGAGACTTCAGCATATCAAAAGCAGTGAACCTTATATTTTATTGCATACCTTTGTAGAGTTTCATTTATATCTGAAAATCGACTTTCTGCAATAATCCCTGCAGTCCCTTGTTCTAAAGACTTAAGAGCCTGTGTAAGGTTGCCATCTAACTCAGTGGATGTATTCAATAAGCGTCCCACACACTCGCCACAATATTCACAACCCTTGTCAGTCAGAATGTAGTTTTCAGGGCAGATGGTGCAATTTCCTTCTGGTTTACAGCACTGTCCAGTATTGACGTCACAGAAACCAAATAGGTGTTCCTCACCCTTTCCACAGTTGCAAGCTAAGGTGAAAATAATAGTGAATATAATTTAGGAGAGGTGCAGTGGGCTCATGGTTGGTGCACATGGAGGGGTTTGACCAGATCACTGTGTTGTATCCTTTAGCAAGACATGTATCTCTCAAAGTGCCTCTTACCACAGGGAAACAAATGGGTACTGGTAAATTTAATGCTTGGGATACGTATTGATAGATAAGCATCCCTGCCAGAGGGGATATATTCCTAGTTAATTCATGCTAAGGAACCTGGAGGTAAGTGCTAACACTAAGGATCTCTGGGCTCAAACAGACGTTATGTTTATCTATAGTTAAAAACATTTATGGGCCAGTAGCTAGCAACAACTGCCACCAGTTACCATTTTATGAAATCATAACTCTGATATGTGTACCTTGACAACCACCAGCTGAGTAATCAAAGTAGCCTGCTTTACATCTGTCACATCTCCTTCCAGTTACACCCTCTGGACACTCGCACTGACCTGTTTTCACATCACATGACGAGGACAGTGACGCAGGTGCACATGCACAATCTTCACATCCAAGACAGCTGTCAAAGTTCCAGGTATTTGGCTACAAAAACAGCCATTAATTTTGTAGTTACAAATACTTCAAGTAGATTGACTTTTGTAAGTACTGTGGTGATAATGCACTCATTTTGGAGTAAATTCGATGCTAACAAAAGTAAGACAGTGCTGAAGTCATGAAGTTGGTATTAACGGGAACAACTTTGAACATTTTTTATTTCTGTGAGTAATGTTTCTACCTCAAAAAAGGCTGCTGTATTCTGGCTGCTTTGTCAAGGATTAAGTCTGATATTTGTGGTTGAAAAAAGGTAATTCTACTTACCTTACAATTGTCACAGCTGTCTCCAATAACATTAGGCTTACACTTGCAAAACCCAGTGGTGTGATTACATACTGCAGTCACGGTGCCGCATTCATTGCAGGCACATCTTGCACAGTTCTTAGCAATAACAGCATCACCAAAGTAGCCATTCAAACAATGTTCACATTGGTCTCCCATTGCAGCATTAATACATTTAAGACACTGTCCTGTCTGAGTGTCACAACTTCCATTAACACTTGGATCAATATTACCACTACACACACATTTCTTGCAGTAGTCACCAGGCAGAGAGGGGTTGCCATAGAAACCATCAGCACAGGACTCACATTTCTGTCCAGAATAACCTTCCTTACAGGTGCACAAGAGATCATTGAAAGCATTAAGAGTACATCCTGTAGCAAAGCTGTTTGACATAATTCTCAAAGGACATTCACATATATCACAGTCTAGTGGCGATCCTGTTGTCGCATCACCATAGTAACCAGGTTCACACACCTCACAGTATAGGCCTGAAATAATAGGAGAAAATAAAGTATGCAGTGTTTCAAGGTTAGTTCAAAGAGTTGATACACAAAAATAAGAATTCAAAACACTCTTACAAAACAGGTGTAAACCAGTAAGGTCTACTTTATCTTAGCTGCATGATAAAAGAAATATATCCAAAAAGCAATTGCAAATACTTCTTGTGAAAAATACTGAAGTGGTACTCTGACAAAAAGCACATCTTTCCTATTTAGGCCATTTTAAAACATAAACAAGTAGTCTGTATGAGAAAAAAATGCTGTTTACTATTTTCAAATATCTCTTTTGATTTTAGAGATATTCAAGTTTTTAAAATATGCAAATTAGCCAAGTGATGATGTCATCTTCTCTATGTCAAATATGATGTAGAAAGATGTCTCAGCCAAAAATGGTTGATTCTTTGCAGTGGGACTCTACTTGACATGCTCCGCAATACAAGCTTAATGGCAACATACAGGGTTCAAGACCTCCCTAATATTTAAGACTTTTCTGTTCACCTTTGGCATTCTACTTTGATATAAATAATTTTGCTAATGGTACAGACCTCATATGCATGATCCAGCAAGTATATAAACACGTTAGCTTGAGTTTGTGGCCTTGTTTAATGTTTTCACACTGAAAATCACAAAAATATTGAAATCAAGTGGGCGGGGACTGGAAAAGAGTAAGTTGCCATGGGAACATAATTTTTTAAAGCCATAGGTGTGCTTCCTGTTGTACTATTAGCCTACCACGTTTCAATGGTTTTTGCTGGAAATTAACCAAGTTAACTCCATTTGAAAGGCTGCGGGCAAGAACGTCCCTAGATTTTTTGCTAAAATCGAAAATGGCCAAAACAGCTCCAAACTTTGCATGCTGATTTGTTTATACCTGTAGAAAACTGCCTTGCACTTATTCCCCCTAGTTTCTGTTGCTTATTCCAGAAATAAAGTATGCAAAAACACTTGCATATCACAGTCTGCGTCTTTTGGAACTGCTTTGTTACACGAATGAATGAAATGAATGAATAACTTTATTAATGTGTCAATCGTTCTAGTTTTTACAAGTAAAAACTAATACTATTAGCGTTGTTTTTGTTTTAAGATTTTTCAAATGCCGACTTTAACTCCTAGGGTTAGGAGTTCCCAGTTTTATTAGAGTTGGGGTTAGGGTTACTGCTCGAAACTAGGGTTAGCGTTGAAGGTTAGGTTTACGGAACAAGGCTAGGGGTTAGTGCTTCAGATTAGGTTAGAGTTAAGGTCAGGATACGTTAGGGTTAGTGCAGTGTTAGGCCAAGGAAAACTATCTTGACTCAGGAAATCTATTGGACGAATCGATACCTAAATCAAGTCAATGTCAGAAAGAGGTTTAACGTGAAACTATTTTTTTGGCCGGTTCAAAACTGCTCGTTCCATGAAATGATTAATTCTGACAACACAAAAAGAGGAAGCCTCAAGCTAAAATGCTGCTCATGCCGAAAAAAAAGCCCATGAAACGGAAAATTTATCAGCAAAGGAACGCTGAAATACAAAGCAAAACTTACATTTGAGCTGAAGTTTTCTTCTTCCTAACCTGCGATCAGGCGTTCTTTGTCATTTTTTCTTCACAGCGGGCTCGATCCTATCACAATTCAAGGTAATCATCTGCTTGGAAATCCACTATACACACTCACCGAATGCTTGCTTGCCAATTTAACCGACCTGCGATTTCTCTTTGCACGGTAGAAATGGCTTTGAATCTGTTTAAATTAACTTTTCACCTAACACAGGTCAAATTCAAGGACTTTGCTGCCTGGCCTTTCTGGCGCCAGTTCCTGGCCATGTTGCTGAGTCACGTTATAAGTCTCACACACGATGGCCACGGCACTTTACGTATGAAAGATTATTATGGGATATCCCAGAAATTTTTACAGCGAAGGAGTTCTAATTTCTAAAACTAACACATGCCGAAGTTTAGCAAATGAGCCCTAAGTCCACAACAAATTTCTAGACTCTTCCGCCTGGCTCACTTGTTCCTCAATGGCTAAGTTAAACCATAATCTCGGAAACACACCTCGGTTCTTTGAGGCATGCTGGCGACTCATCAAGGGTCAAAGGATTAACGATGCCAAATCTCCTACCAGGCGGGCACAAATATTCCTCAAACAAGCGTTGAATATCGGTGGAAATAATGAGCAAGCTATACTTAATGAACAGGTAAGCTCTGAATTTGTGTTACTGCTTTGCGCGCCAAAAGCGTACATCACAATCCCAGCTAAAAACATATCAATACCAGATCCTAGCGAGTAAAAACGGCAATTTAATTACAATAGATAAGTTAGATTTTGAAAGAAGTAGAGAAACAGAACAAAAAAAAAATTGATTGACCTCGTACCGACTCGAACCGGCGTCACGACAAAACAAATTCGAATCAGCTTCGTTCAGTGCTTATCCAGTTGAGCCAACGAAACAACAGTGAGAAATCAGTCATACTTTAGCCAAACAAAAGGTTTCTTTCGTTTTTCGTTTAACAATAGACACCTCTTGGAAAACCGAGTCAGATAACGAAGAGAGACCCTGCGAAACAAACTTCAGAGGAATGTTTCAGCTACTTTTGAGCACTTTGAAAATGGCCAAAACATCTAGGGGACGTTCTTGCCGGCGGCCTTTCATTTATACTTGGTATAATATTGAATTGATTGTATGACATCATCAGTCATTTTCTTTGCATATTTTTAAAACTTAAGTATTTCTGGAATTAATGCAGATATTTGCAAACAAGCATTTTAATTATTTCATGGAATCATATGAGATACACCAAAAAAACCAAGGCGTACAAATTTGATCATAGTACCACTTTGACATCCTATCAAAGCTTGGATTAAAACAGAGCTTTTATCACCAATGGAACCTTTCTGGTGAGTACAGTATGAGAAACACATCTGCAATATCAGGATATGAGATACTTATTGTAGAATAATTTGGCAGAAAATCATTGGTTAATTAACGGCAAAAATGCTATGATTAGTGTTACCTGTGGTGTTATGAAGACAATTGTAGCATTCTCCTGTTTCTCCATCACAGTCATCAGAGTGTCCAAAACAGTTACAAGGAATACATGTGGTATTATCAGGAGCTCTGGTGTAACCCTTTCCGCACAGCTATAAACCAAACACAATAACTATGATTTCACCAGCTGTCATACATGTACTACAATTACTGTTAGACCTGCAACAACTTGATTTAACAATAACTTTCTTTATTCTAGCAAAGATTAATTGAAGGCCTTCGTGCAAAAAGGGCGTATATCGCCAGCCGAGTGTCTTGGCTCGTTGGCAACCAGGTTTACAGTCAGTTGTTAGTTGTCACATTTATTTATTCAAGACATCGTTACAACCAGGATAGGGTTTTCAGTTGTAGTTTTGTTTTGGCATTTTAGTGTTTTCTCAATTAAAGGCGTTCGTGCAAAAAGGTCGTATATCGTTTTTTTGGCCGATTTTCATCTTTTGCAGGATTGAGCTAATTTTTGACAGACTGACTTGTTTTGACATGCAAAGCATTGTTCCGTAACTGTTTTGATCGATTTGCACTTCGTTCTCCAGAAATAACGTATGCAAAAAAACTCAGTTTTCCTCTGGAGACTTTTTGTTCAATGAAATACAAAAGAAACCTTTTGTTTCGCATAGTTTTATTATTCGTATAATTACGCTGATCAGTTACTGCTGCTTCGTTAGCACAAGTGGTTAAGGTGCTGAATGGAGCAGATGTGAATTTGTTCGTTACAAGGTCAGTCTCTTTTTTTGGTCTGTTTCCCCACTTATTTTACAAACCAAAACATCTATTTAAAAAATTAATATACGTGCTGTCGAAGCTGCTGAAAGTAATCGTTTGAGTTTGCGTCACGTCGAAATCCTCCTTTGAAAGATTTGCTCATTACGACGCAGCTTCACGCAAAACTGAGTTTTTTGCATACGACAACAAAGCGCAAATTGATCAAAACAATTTTGGACCAATGCTTTTCATGTCAAAACAAGTCAGTCCTTCAAAAATTAGCTCGATCCTGCAAAAAATGAAAATCGGCCAAAAACAGATATATGCCCTTTTTGCACAAAGGCCTTCAATTGAGAAAACGCTAAAATGCCAAAACAAAAGTAGAACTGAAAACCCTATCCTGGTTGTAACAATGTCTTGAATAGATAAATGTGACAACTAACAACTGACTGTTTGTAAACCTTGTTGCCAATGAGCCAAGACACTCGGCTGGCGAGGCGGCAGAGAAAAATGCTGTGCAAAGAATGCTGTGTGGAGAAAAATTCTCCATCGCGCTCCGAAAGTGTAAGTGTAAGGTGTAAGAATGTGGTCCTTGGTTTTAGCCAATTGCAAGGACAGAACTATTTGAGCCATTGTAGTTTTTAGCCGGCAATCAGGAGTTGGTACATCTAGTTCGTATTTGGTTTATTGTGAAATATTGACAGTCTGTCGTTGTAGAAAGCGAGTGGTTTGTTTGCTGTTGTCTTCATTGAACTGTGAACAATTTCATAGTCTCGGAACATATCGAACTAGCGTGTTTCCTCTCACTTTGTTTTTATTGAGCTGAAAGTTCAATCAGACAGCGTGCCCTTTACAAACTGACTCTTCTTCTAATTTGAATATTGAGGTAAACTTTTAGACAAGACCAGATCCAGTGGCTAACTCATAAAATTGACAAGAAACTGAACCCGCGTGTTCACCACAGAATTGAACGAGCATGTTCATAAATCGAAACAGGGTATTCCTTCTCTGTTAACCCATTTATATCAAACTGAAATTTCCATTGGGCAGTGTTTTTTTTAAGAACAAGTGTGTTCATCAGTTGAACCACTAGAGCAAATCCAGTGTTCAAATCTAGCAAAGCAGACTTAGCGGTTCAGTCGGGTAGCGTTTTCAAACAGAACTGAACAAGTGTGTTTATCAGTCGAACCACTGAAGCAAATACGGTGTTCAAATATAGTGTTCAAAACACAAATCAAACCTGTTTGCCACAAAATTAAATGAGCATGTTCACTTTCACTTTGACTTTGCCCATCATATCGAACTGAAAGTTCAACCGAGCAGCGATACATGGAAAAACTCTTGATCTTCAACAAATATTCAGGGAAATGCTGGATTGTATGATGAACGAAAGCAGCCTTGCCCCCACGTGGTGTCATGTTCCATTAACTGCGTTTTACCGGCTGGTGAAAGTGTTATAAATTTCTCTCAGTAATGTTATGTTTGCATCAGAAGAGAACCAAAAATCCATCGTGCTGTATTATTAAACCCCTTATTATACCATAAATTATTTGCTCGTTGGCACTCTATAGATAGGTACACCTAGTTGTAATTAAAGTGACACAATCAGCTTTGGGACTGCACTGACCTGGACACTACTTTCCCACTTTGAAAAAAGTTCACCTTAACCTGAAATCAAGTAAATCTAGACATGCACTTCAATCTGCTTGATTTTCAATCAATTACTGAAAAACCTGTTTTTGAGTGTGCTTTTGCTCATCCTATGATATCATTTTATCATATTTGGTTAAAAACAATATGGATCATGTCTCCAAGATATGCAAGTTAGCTATGGTATCTAATGTGTGCCAGCTGACTGTGTCCCTTTAATAATCTAACATTACAAAATAACATTCCAACAGTCTTGATTTAAAAGATATTTTAGATTTCATTTGAGGCAAGGTGTTTTGCAGTATGGGTTAATTACTGTAGTTTCTTAACATTTGCTGTGAGTACCGGTATCTGCATGTATACAGTTCACCTCACAACCTGAAGCAGTTAACTTACCTCACATGAAGCACCAGTAGCTCTTTCTGGACAGTCACATATTTCAACACTCCCTGCTCTCACTGCTCCTGCAAGAGGCCCATCAACTGCAACATCCATTGAAATGTCGTTAATTGTCACTTCTGCAACAACAGTGCTGTAAGATGCTCTCAGTTTAAGAGATTTTATATCTTGAAGAACTGACATGAAGTCATCCTTGTTGATATTTGCCCCACTGGAATCTTTCCACAAGTACTATGATCCAAAAATAGAGGATAAGACAGTGTGATAAATACCAGTACGTGCTGAGGTAAGACAAAGTAATAGCTTGTACTGTACATGCATCACAAGCACCAACCTCAAGAAATTGCATGTTAATGGCTGATGTTTTTCCTGGCAAGAGTTGTAGCTGTCTTTTGTTTTGCAGTACTTTGCCATTTTCACCCTGCAGCAACAACAACAGGCACATTCACAATCAGTGTTTACAATTTTAGAAACGCTTCATTTGAAAAACTGCACACATTTTAATTATCTGTGGAATACTCTGACTAGTCTTTTTCAGAATCATTACTTAATATACTGGGATCCACATTTTTTTAAAAAAACTTCTCAACTTGAAACTACTTTTGTAAATGATTAGCACACATACTTTACTATTGTACAATGTTAATTTCTAATTAACTCTAACAGACTCCTGACGACTTGCCGAGGCCCATAAAATTATTATACCGGGACGTAAGCTGCATGTATATGACAAAGTAAGAAATATTACAAGATACTTTGCTTTCATTAACTGGGTTCAAATGTGAATTGGCCACCGTAAAGAGATTCAGAAGATGATGTTTTCAGTGTCAGCCTTTTGTCTGAGCGAATCAAAATATTGTGGGTTTTGTGTGGTTTATATACAGAAAGATGGAGCTACACTAGTTTACTTACCACTATCACAACATCAGGTTTAATTGTCAACACTGGTGAACTTTCTCCTTGTGGCACTTCATAGCGTATTGTATAAGTCAGTTTGCCTCCATAAGATGAAATCTACAATGAAATTCATATCAAGATGCCAATAAAGGCAGTTAATGCATATGTTATGGTTTGAATTTATTTTTCGTTTAACTTTTGTTACTCTGTCTAACGCCAGACGATTTTACTCGTCAAAGGGAGGCCCCCTCGGGCAACAAAAGGGTTAAAAAACTATCTCATTTAACCCTTTAGTGCCCAATAGTGACATATAGATTTTACTCTGTCTAATGCCAGACGATTTTACTCGTCAAAGGGAGGCCCCCTCAGGCAACAAAAGGGTTAAAAAACTATCTCATTTAACCCTTAAGTGCCCAATAGTGACTTATAGATTTTACTCTGTCTAACGCCAGACGATTTTACTCATCAAAGGGAGGCCCCCTCGGGCAACAAAAGGGTTAAAAAAATATCTCATTTAACCCTTTAGTGCCCAATAGTGACTTATAGATTTTACTCTGTCTAACGCCAGACGATTTTACTCGTCAAAGGGAGGCCCCCTCGGGCACTAAGGGGTTAAAAAAACTATCTCATTTAACCCTTTAGTGCCCAATTGCGACTTATAGATTTTACTCTGTCTAACGCCAGACGATTTTACTCGTCAAAGGGAGGCCCCCTCGGGCACTAAAGGGTTAAAAAACTATCTCATTTAACCCTTCAGTGCCCAATTGTGACTTATAGATTTTACTCTGTCTAACGCCAGACGATTTTACTCGTCAAAGGGAGGCCCCCTTGGGCACTTAAGGGTTAAAAAACTATCTCATTTAACCCTTTAGTGCCCAATTGTGACTTATAGATTTTACTCGTCAAAGGGAGGCCCCCTCGGGCACTAAAGGGTTAAAAAACTATCTCATTTAACCCTTTACTGCCCAATTGTGACTTATAGATTTTACTCGTCAAAGGGAGGCCCCCTCGGGCACTAAAGGGTTAAAAACTATCTCATTTAACCCTTAAGTGCCCAATTGTGACTTATAGATTTTACTCTGTCTAACGCCAGACGATTTTACTCGTCAAAGGGAGGCCCCCTCGGGCACTAAAGGGTTAAAAAACTATCTCATTCAACCCTTTAGAGCCCAATTGTGACTTATAGATTTTACTCTGTCTAACGCTAGACGATTTTACTCGTCAAAGGGAGGCCCCCTCGGGCACTAAAGGATTAAAAAACTATCTCATTTAACCCTTTAGTGCCCAATTGTGACTTATAGATTTTACTCGTCAAAGGGAGGCCCCCTTGGGCACTTAAGGGTTAAAAAACTATCTCATTTAACCCTTTAGTGCCCAATTGTGACTTATAGATTTTACTCGTCAAAGGGAGGCCCCCTCGGGCACTAAAGGGTTA
>CM042753.1:613673-634759 GCA_022496165.2 Catalaphyllia jardinei | reverse complement strand
ATTGTGACTTATAGATTTTACTCTGTCTAACGCCAGACGATTTTACTCGTCAAAGGGAGGCCCCCTCGGGCACTAAAGGGTTAAAAAAACTATCTCATTTAACCCTTTAGTGCCCAATTGTGACTTATAGATTTTACTCTGTCTAACGCCACACGATTTTACTCGTCAAAGGGAGGCCCCCCTCGGGCACTAAAGGGTTAAAAAACTATCTCATTTAAACTTTTTGTGCCCAATTGTGACTTATAGATTTTACTCTGTCTAATGCCAGACGATTTTACTCGTCAAAGGGAGGCCCCCCTCGGGCACTAAAGGGTTATTAAGGACGTTCGCGCCAAAATTCTCCAGTCGATGGAATTTTTTTAGACTTTTACTGCAGGCAGATAGTCAGTTACTTGTGCCGGAAATGCAAAAAAAAATTGGGGTCACCGTCTTTGTTTCAGAGATAAAGCGTGTGGTAAACTACACTGATTTCCAAAAATTGCCCCATATTATTGAGCACGGTCTACAGGGGTTTATAGTTAAAGATATCGAAGGTGAGTCAACGGAAGCAAACGATGTTAGTAATATTTTGTAGAACTGGGTCTGTTGTGTAAGTAATTCAAAATGTTACTAACGTTTTCACAAAATTTAACCATTTAAGAGGCATTTGAAACCGCCGCACAGATGCACAAAGAGTTAATAAGTACAGAATTCCATGGTGCATTATGGCAAAAATTCAAACTTCTAGTTGATAGATTTTCTTCATTTTTTCCCTAAACGTAGAAAATCAGTAGAGAAAGTAATCCACCGAAAGAAAAATTGGGTCACTGAACGTCCAAGATCATTAAATCCAGTCAAAGCTCTAGCAATGGCCATGTGCGCTATCATTTGTTTATTTTATAACTTGACGCACACGCTCATGCATGACGTGGCATGTGAATTTGCGTGTGCAGTAAGGATACCCAGAAACAATTAGTGCGAACGTCCTTAAGCACTTAAGTTAGTGATGAAGCCTAAGCACTGATTTAGAATGGTCAGCTTTGATGTTAGGCTGGGCACTTTGTATATGACTTAGTAGTTTGGGTCGAGCTCTCGGGTTAGTGATTAGGCCTAAGCACTTAATTGGAATTGGTTAGCTTCTTAGTAATTAAAACAAAGTTTATGTACAAATAAATTTAAATTTATATGTATTTATGAATAAATTAAAATTTATACGAGAGGGGCTTGGGGTGATGATATGATGATTAAAACAAGCATGAGAGCTCTTGCATCCATTGCTTTCATGGTCAAGTGGTAATGACAGTGGGAAGCAGATCCAGAGGTTGGTAGTTCAAATCTCGGTGAGTACGAGTTAAAAAGAATAAAAATTGAAACCTGCTGTTAATTAGTATTCAAGCTTAATGGGGATTAGGGGAAGAGTAGCTGGGGCATAAAAAAATCACGAGGAACTCAGCGAGAATGGGAGAGAATAAAACAGAGGAATGTTAAGAGCTGTTTTCCCTTTTTTATACATAGTTGACAAAAAAATTAACTGGTTTGAAAATTTCTATCTGATTTGAAAAATTCAACCCAGTTTGAAAAATTTAAACTGGTTTAAAAAAAATTAAACCAAAAAAAAAAAAAACCACAAAATATACAGCAATATAGTCATTCTATTTGATGGAAACATGTCGTGACTTGATACCACAGGTAGCCCAAGCTCTCTGAGCATCGTCAACATGTGTTAATAGATGCTCTAACCATTGCTTCTCTTTATGGGATTAAAATGTCCTCCAAGGAGCAATTTTAGCGTGCAGATCACTCAAGGCTTTTCCATCCATAGCCGTCAAAAGATGCGGGGACGCTGTGTTCCGTGCACCGACTGTTTGAAATTAGCATAACGACATGACCTTTGGGTTCAAATTACCTGGTAACCGGGTGGGAGAAGGCATAATGTCCACCGCAACTGTTATACATATCTTACCTTCTCCCACCGGGTTAGCAGGTAATTTGAACCCGCGTCGTTATGCTAATTTCAAACGGTCGGTGCACGGAACATAGAGTCCCCGCATCTTTCAACGGCTATGGATGGAAAAGCCTTGAGAGATCTGCACGCTAAAATTGCTCCTTGGCGGACATTTTAATCCCATAAAGAGAAACAATGGTTAGAGCATGTATTAACATCACTCTAGGCAGAATCTTGAGGCGATCAGATCCTTAGGGGCGAATTTATGGCTGGATTCCTTCGGGCGATCTGCTGGGCTCCATCACTCGAGTGCCCTTCCTCGAGGAATTATATATAGAGGGGAATACAGGGAAGCTAAATCTCGCTAAAATCGCTTTAAAATGCCTCCAAACGCCATGAAAACAGAAGTTATACAGACAACAAGAAAAAGTAAGTCTATTTTATTATTTTTCCCCTGATTTTGAACTATTTCGTACGATCAATATATTTCCAATACAAACTCTTATAATAACGCTGTTATGCAATGTCATGTTGACGATGCCCAGAGAGCTTGGGCTACCTGTGTTGATGCCAGTGTGAGCTGGCTTGTAACTACTGAGAGGATAATGTTCTTCACTTAATTCCTGGCATAGCATAAGCTTGAAAGCCTACGTCATTAAATAGAGCTGGGTGTCAAAAACCTCTGAAGAAGATAAAGAATAAAGCTGTTGAATAAAGCATACCTTCTCTCCCAGGTATCTCTTAGGTGCTAACCAGTATACTGGCTTGCTTTTCACTTCCCTTTGGCTGCTCACAGAGGCATAGAGATTAGTTTCCCCGATCTTAACCACAATAGCTGGGCTGTTCTCTAACTGCCAGTTGTCCATTATGACCACTTTGGACCTAAAATTGATGACAAAAAAACAGAATTGTGTTGGCTTATTGATAGATATATTTGTTCCAATGACACATATTAACCTGAGAAGACAAGTGGACAAACAAGTTGATAGTTTTTCATTGACCAGTTAAATAAGATAAAACTGACTGATTAATCAAATAAAAATCTGTTTCCCAATGTTTAGAATTTGCTTAGACTTGATGTCTTAGTTTTATGAGCTGTACTGAATATTCATATCTTAACCCAGACAAATTCCAGGTTTAGGTGCTTTGGTATGGGTCAAACTTGGGAAACGTTTTCACCTTTTCCTGCTAAAAAATCACAATAATTTGAAACCACAACTGGATAGGAAAACTTTTACACATAAACTGAGGGTTGTAGTAGTGGGAGATAATTATTGTCAGTATCCAGATATTAGGTAACACGTTGTTTACCCACATGCTTTAAACAGACATGATATTGATTGCAATCTAAACTGAAATCAAAGGGCTCTGATGAGCCAACTCATTCATGCTCTTAGCCATGAAATTTAAGTGTGTATTGTGTACTACAGTGTTAACAATGTTGGTGGTGCATCAATAAGCATCAAGCTTCTTCCTGAGATGTATCTTAGCTATCAGCAGGCTTACAATTGATTGACTGGGAAAATGAATCATTTGCTGTACAATAGATTAGGACAATATAGCATCATTATGTATGTTTTGTTGTCAAGCATTTCAGTTCATTGTTTAGCAAACGTTGTGTCGTCTAAATGAAGTGAAAGCCTCACTCACTGTTTGCTTGTTACAGTTTATGTATGATATTCTATTCAAAGAAAATGTAAGAGATTAGTGCAACATTTATCAGTTAACCTTGAGAAAGCTTATGTAACTGTTTTAAATATGTACCATAATACAAAAAAATACAGGTCTGAATGAAACTAAAGGAGAATATTCTATATCACGTGCATCATATTAAGCCTATTTTGTTAGTTTGGTTGCTTGCACGGTGGGAAGGTTGAGTGGACGGAGAGAAGCATACATGTACACAGACGTAACTGATCATTTACTTTATATATTACTAGCTACAACGTAGTCTCTTGGAGTTTTATTGAGGCTTGTGCCACTTGAAGGCCAATAAATACATATTATCATATTATGATATTCAAGAGTAAAATGTCTTGTTCACAGCATTGTTCAAATTTGGGTTGTGTATTAATTACACAGAAAAGTTTTCTTGTCAACGATTTGTGCAAATGGTTAGCAAAAATGCTTGATGGTAAGTTCTGTTCAGATTGGTCACATACCATTAACTCAAAAAACTCTTAATATTTAACAAAAGTTTAACCTAATAATAATTCCAAAATGGTGGTGAAGAAGTTTCACAACAAAGATATTAGGTAGTCTAACAGTTCATTAACACTAAATAAATCACTTTATTCAAGTGTCAGTCTTAATTTCTGGTGGCGGAAATTTCTCAAAACAGTATTTCAGTGTGTATTAGTCCAGGTTGTAGTGGTATTATATGTACCAATATGTTTTATATTTCAAGCAATAAGAGACAGTCATAATAACTATGTCAATATCTAAGGTGAGTTGGTTGAAGCTATGATGGTGAACTGCAAATTGTACATCAGCTATAGGCTGGCTAAATGAAGTTGAAAGTCAATCGATCCACCCTGCACTCAAAGTATTTATCATTTAAAGTTCTTGAGTTGTCATTGTCATTATTCATTTGACTAGTGTATCATTGTTTATAATAATTACTTATTACTTTTTTATTATTAAATAACTATATGGGCAGCAAGGAATAATCCAGTAGGTATAACATTAACTGCTGCCCCTGAAATTAAATAGATAAAAAAAAGATGAAGATCTAAATAAAAATAATTTGGAAGATACCAGAAATAGGGCACATCCCTTTTTAGTTGACCCGGGTCTAGACAAGAGTCTTGATTGAAAGAAAACACACTGCAGATAACTCTGATCAACTCTGTTTCCAGCAATATAAGATACTGAATTGATTATTTACCTGCATTCGCCCCCATTTGGCTGATTACAATGGTCACCAAATGTTACATAGCTTGTCATTTTTGGTATCATGGTTAGATTCATTAAACCTGATGTCTTGTTTTGCCTGATCGATCTGGGTCTACGCGTGTAACACACGAGCGACGATAATCAGAAACGAAGTACAGATACCATTCCACTTTATGCACTTCAGGATATCATCTGTTACTGATAGATTCGACTTAGGGCCATTGTTATAACGCAAAAGTAGTCATTTGGCGTTTCAATGGAACTAGCAGTTTCATAACGTTGTAAATATTACTGAATGGAGCTTTATAGCAATTGTCCCGCGGTAGTTACTAAAGCAAGGAATGACCTAAAATGATCTAAAATGACCTGAAATGATCTAAAATGACCTAAAATGATCTAAACTGACCTAAAATGATTTGATTACACTTGACCGATTTCTAAAACGCCATTTAAACTTAACTGGAATTAGAATGGTACTTCCCAGTGATCTACATTGAATATCCCGAATATGCCGTAGATGCCGCCGAAGTTTGCTCCAACCATTTCTATTTTATAATTCGTTAAAACACTGAAAGTCGTTTTATCTCTTTCGATCACTTTAGAATACTGTATTCCTGGCAATTACTATCATTTGTAGTTTTTTCAGTTAGTTAATCTTTTCTGTCACGCTTAGACTTGCCGCAAGTCGACTGCGAAATGCGAGACAACAGCGAGCGACCACCTAATTATCTAATCTAGCACAAACAGGCTTTGAGAAAGTCCATGTCACGCTCTGTAAATTAATAGCTGAAGATTGAGAACTAAAAGCGTGACAGGAAATCAGCGTTACATTCGATATCACGCCGAACGCCATGC
The DNA here is from genome assembly GCA_022496165.2 of Catalaphyllia jardinei. NCBI lineage: Eukaryota > Metazoa > Cnidaria > Anthozoa > Scleractinia > Caryophylliidae > Catalaphyllia > Catalaphyllia jardinei. The sequence goes on along the minus strand of CM042753.1, from coordinate 629,085 downwards.
GGTGGTGAATAATCGATCAGCGGCTTGTTTAGTTGTTATGCTGTCTGCTCTGTTCTCTGTTTTGTTCTTTGTTTCAACCCGCCGAGGTCATTTTTTCATCTAAATCACCAAGGGAAAGTTCGAAAAAGATGTTCCCATTCAATTTTTAGCTCTCAAGGGATAATTCTGAATTTTTTCTTAGTGTTATGTTCATCTTTATCAGTGCGACCAACGTTCCTGTGTTTACTCGAGCAACTGAACGAGGTGAGTAAAAACAATTCTAATTACTTCTGGTTTTGTTCGATGTTGCTGAAGTTTGAACACGATTAAGCTGGATTGTTAAGGAATAGAATCTTCTCTGCCTGTGTGCAGTAGCTATCAAGGCAAAAGTGATTTATCGCTTCGAAGTCAGGGTTTTGTGCAATGCTTGGGTTCGGCGTGAATTTGTAATCAGGGATTTTAGTTCACCCCGAAGAAAAAAAACACTTCTGCAAAAGGTCATTTTCTTGACCTTTCGTGTTTGGAGATGAATTTCTAGTGCAATAAAAAAGGTTTTTGACGAGCGGTGGTTTTTATTTTTTTCCCACAAAAAACGTGTGACAAAAATGAGTAGATCAAACATCATGTTAGCTCATTTTTCCATCAGTAAAGGTTATTTTCGATCATTTTAGTGTCATTTTAGATTTATTTGAGATCATTTTGGGCCATTTTAGATCATTTTAGGTCATTTTAGATCATTTTAGGTCATTTTAGACCATTTTAGGTCATTTTAGGTCATTTTAGGTCATTTTAGGTCATTCCTTGTTTTAGTAACTACGACTGTCATGCAGGGATCGTAAGCCTGGCGATTATTTCTGGACTTCCAGTCTGAAACAGACTTTAGTTTAGTTCTGGGTCGTTTCGATTTGACGTGTGGGCTGTATGTTTTGCTCAAAGCAAATTCAAACATTTAAAGAAAGCAATATTTACTCACCAGAAATCGCAAAAGCTGGAAATCAAAATCCACAATGGCTGGCTTGAGCTGAGGAGTTTGCACTCCTTGAGCCCGTGATGGGGGCCGCCGAATCCGACGAACAACTCGAAACAGTTTGGGCTCCACAAATTCTAGAATTTTTCAACATTTCCAACCAAATTCACTCCATGTATCAACGGAGTATACATCCCATCTGGTGGTGTCGGCGTGGACAACATTCGTTAAAATATGGCTGCCTTCTCGGGCACGTAACACATGGAAGGAAGGGTAGGTATGCGGGCTCATTTTCGGAGAAAAAATAAATATTTAAAAAATATATATAGATATGTTTTGGACTAATTTTATTTACTGAATGCCTACATTTCTGAATAAAAATTCTCTCGCGGTGTTTTGCAATCATCCAGAAGGTGATGTTTCCTATTGGTGGCAAGTTAGCTACTTGGTCAGCGGCTGCTCAAATCTAACCAATTTCTTTGTTACGTCACTTCCGTCTACGCAGATTTCTGCTAACACCGTTTTGCCCCTCTCTACAAAAACTCATCCATTGCTTCGCAATGAATGAGTTAAAAAGTATGCGTTGAAGGAGTGGCCATGATTATTATAGTGATTGCAGATTCTTCCCAGATTCTCCTTCTGTTTGTTCAGCTTAACCTGCATTAGTCTGTTGTCTTTTGCTTGATGCAGGAATGATGGGCAGACAAATGTTTGACGGTTTTAACAGTGGCCATGATCAGAAGAAGAAATCAACGTCAACAAAGAATAGCTTGATCACCATATGCCTGATTAATTCCCTGTTCGGTAGAGTCATGGTTACGATGTAACAGTACCAGGAGATTTGTTTAGTCAGCAACTTCGAGTTACAAAAAATTCATTCAACTGCATTTTAAACATCCTGGCACAGCAACCATCCCATTTGAGAGACCAATGCTGGCACCAGAAAAAATTCTTTGTTACGACTCGGTGGGACCCTATTGCCTGGGTCGTGGGAATTCAGATGTAAGCACTGGGCTTTTAATGGTATCCCACGCTATCACCATAAAAACCTTGAAATTGTGCAAAACCACCTCCATTCATGATGAAAGACCGCAAATAAGAACTGAACTTCCCACACATACTGATCGTTTTTCGTGTTACACTGACAAGCATTGACAGTTACTGCTGTGATTCCCATTGTTTGGCTTGAAATTTTCAAAAATCTGCCTGCCCAACACAAGCACTACGGCGTCTTTTGTCGATTCGCAAAGACTTTGCCAACGAGAAAAACCTGGGGTCGCACTAGGCAAAAGCCCGCAATAACAGATTTCCACTGCAAAGTAAATGAATTCTAGCAAATATTTCCCAAGTGCTACCCACACCTTTGTAAATTCACATAAGGAATTTCATCATCTAATCATGTTTCTTACCAGTACTTATCACCACTGTCACAAGAATATGACAAACCATTACACCAACACTCAGAGCAGCCATCTGGGTTGTTGGCATCTAAATTGAAGTGTCCAGCTGCACATTGATCACAGCGTGGTCCAGTGACACCAGGCTGAAACATAATATAACTCACACCAATCACCAAGCCATTATATATAATTTTACAGTAGTTCAACTTTTGTCAGTTTTGTTATTACAATTGCCAAAAAAAGTCTTTCAATCAAAATAACAGTTTGACAGTAACAGTGCCTGTTCTTAGCTGTAAGGTTGTTTCAAAATTGCTTTTCACTTTTCATTTTTCAGGATCTTTTGTAAAGAATATTAATAATAGATTTTAATGAGTTGTAGGGGGTGGTCAACAAATGCACTAGTTTACTGTGATCTTCTTGTTGAAAGTTTTATTATACACAGCATTTCATTGAGTCCTGGAATATAACTGATAGGAGCCGACATTTCAATGCATTTTGTGCCACTATCAAGGTAATAAATAATGATAAAAAGCGGTAAATGATGCCAAGCTTATTACATGAATACTTTAACACGAAGAGAATCAGACTGCACATTGAGTGCTGGTTTAAGATCTTGCATGAATACACAGGCCATTTCATTAATGAGGTAGTCAAATTTGTTAGTGCATTTCCTGATTACATTGAAGTGTACTAAAAAATTGTTTGGAACAGCAGTGTTATGTTCTTTGGAATAATTAATGCTTGTAAATAGATGACACTTTTTGAACATGCGTGTGAAGGTGGCCCTTTGTGTACCCGACATAACCTGCATCACACACAGATCACAATTGAATAAATAAACGACGCATTATGTAACCTTGAAAATGGCGCCAGATGCACAGAAACATCAGTCCTATCACTTATATTCCTTGTCTCATGTATTTCCAAATCATTTCTTATAACATTACAGTGCTCCAGATTAACCACTTAAAGTACTTTTGGAAACTTAAATCTTACCTTACAAAAACAAGTTCCATCATTACTATCACATATCCTGCTATCAACACCTCTAGGATCACATGCATCACATTTCTGGCACAAGGGATAGTCATAATAACCCGTAGCACACTTGTTACACTTCTTTCCAATATGAGATGGTTTGCAATTACATTGTCCTGTATTAGGATTGCATGCTATGTCACCACCCTTCACACCAAATCTCTCACAGCCGCAGTCCTGACAGCCTAGGATCGGGTCATAGCAACACGTCCCTTGTAGACAAAATTCACAGTTGGGACCAACCGTGTTGGGTGGACAGTCACAAGCTCCATTAAACTCATTACAAAAAACACAGCGGCATTCTGAAGTGTCAAAGAAAAACATTTGGAAGTTTTAACATATATGGATTAATGACTTTACAGAATTACAAAACTGAAATAGTTTTGAACATTGTTTTACAACTTATTCATTGTATCCCAGCTCAGTGTTTTTACATTTTTTGTTTTCAGAGATTATTAGAATTTCAACCTAATATAGCCTAAATGAGTCTGAACAGTAACCATACTCAAAATATTGCATGCTCATATTATGTTAAATTCCATTATAACTCAAGCCCAATTCATGAAATGCAAGCCGTTTGGTCTTGATCACCAAAAGGGGTTTATTGTCACAGGTGTTCCTAGTCACTGGACCATGAAAACTTGTGATGAGAATGCGACAGATCACTTAACGTGTGCCCACTCTTCATGAACGCTGTGTGCAAACAAAGTTCTCAAAAGAATCACACCTTGTACTTTCATCTCACATACAAAGATGTTGACTGTTTTTGGAATGGGTTGGTCCACAAATTTTAATTATTACTTGATAGCCTGCCAAATAAGCTCATACTCATTCTTGCAAGACAAAAAATGAGCCAAGTATGAAGATGAACATTTCAGATGTTGAAAAAATCAAGAACTGTCATTAACAGAACTTCAAAGATGAGGCAAAAACACGGAATTGGATTAAAAAGATATTCAACAAAGCAACTTGAATAGCAAGTGTTTTTCTTATATTAAAATATCCTGATTCTCTTATTTGCTTTATTTTCCTGTGTTCAATAGGCTCAATTAATTATAAAGTATGATTTGATATTGCAGTACAATTTTATTATTTGAGCTATTCCTTCCTGGTTTTCCCAACTTACTTCTGCAGTTAGGGAAGCCATAATACCCTGTCTTGCACCTACTACAAGTTCTGCCAATCACATTTTGTCGACAGGAGCACTGTCCTCCAAACTGTTCACAGTTACCATCACTGTTTAAAGTTCCCTTGGGATTACAGTCACAGGCAAAACCTCCATTGTTAAAACTTGTAGTGAGTGAGAACACAGAATCTTTACAAAACTTTGGATCTGAGGACTTGATGAAGAAATCGTCCTTGCTGCACGAGTCAATAAATTCTTGAGTCAATGGTACTGGGGAATCTTCTTGCAGCCCCTCAGTAAATAAATCTTGAGGTACAAGTAAGACGTAATCCTAGACAAAAATATATTTATATTTATATCAGTTGCACATATGTAAGGCAGTCCAGTTTTCTTATTTATGCAAACACGATTTAGCAAGTGAACACCTGCATGGCTAGCTATTAGTTTCCTTTAATTAATTATTCTCATAATACCAGACTGAGAAGCTTGACATTCTGAACATTTGGTAGAGAAACAACATAATAACTCAGTAACTGCAGCTGTGATCCTCAACAACTGAGTCAGGATAAAAATCAAGAAAGAAAATGTTTTTGAAACTTACAATCCAGGTTGATGAGTTCTCAGGAATAGTGAATTCCAGTGCAACAGAATTGCGTCCAATATTAAAGGAAGGTAATGCATTCAAGTTCCTGATGACTGATCGACAGCCTGATGCATGAGGACAGTAATGGAATTTCACGGAACCATCTAGTGCACGGTCACTTGTAACAGACACTTGTGATTCAAAGGAAGCATAGTTTGGCTGATAATAATGAACAATGGCTGCATACTGACCAGGTCGAGGGACAGGGCCTACCAGGACATGGATTTTCTACAAATGAAGACCACTAAGTTAGTTCAGAGTGCTAATAACTTAGTCAAACAATCACATTGCTCCACTGCTGGTCCAATATTCTCTACGTAATGATCCCACAAGATCACTCTTGAAGAATTTCAGGCAGTTTTAGTTGTGCAATAAACCTCTTATTAACCAAGCTAGCTGTAGTTTGAGACCAAACCGGAAGAATATCTACACCCTGTCTTTAATGAACAGACCTTGCTACACTTGGTCCGTACTGTCAAGACCTTGAGCTGATGTTCTCGCAGTACAGCCCTCACACTTGGTTTAAAATTAAACATACACTGCATAACAGTTAATGCACACTATTATTTCAAAATGAAATAATAGATCAGGACAGGCATGGTGTCCACTTTTTCATACAGTTCAATTAAGTTTCACACCAAAATATAATTGGAGGAGAACATTGGTCATCAATATACTGGATTTTGTGCCTGCAGAGAATAACTTGAGTCAGCTTATGATGTATTTAGGTGAAGAGACAAATTAAAGTGCCACCGACTAAGACCAAAAAAACAATGCTTTTTTTCTTTGGATTTCAAAACTATGTTAACTAAACACTAACTGACCCAAGTTTTAAGTTCTGATTTTAAAAAGACACCTGTTTATTTTAACTAGAATTTTCTTACTTCTTGGTCTGCCATTACCAACTTTAAAATCTTGAGAGAGCTGGGTCAGGAGAAAATGACATCAACGACTCACTAGTTTAAGAATGCAATGAGTGTGTACATGGCTGAATTAATATGCAGCACAGGAGTTTTGGGCTTTTAGACTTAAAAACCAGTGTTTTCCATGTGTACGCGATGCGTACATGTGTGGCTTACGATTTTTAACATACAATTGGAATCCTTTAGTTTTTCCTGTATGTAGATTCGGTTTCAATAAAATTGATTCACGTACACAATTTCATGAGGTGTCTCACTTTCAGAGGTGTCTCGCATGCAAGCGATGTAGCGTGTCCGGTTTAAACTGTAGATATCTAAACCCCTATATCAAATTAAGGCTTATAGGACTGGCTATTAGACTATACCAAACATTTTGAAAAAAAAGGAATTGTTGGATTTTACATGACTCCTCAACGCAAGCGCCCAAATCACCTTTGGAGCATTAATTTTGTTTTTTGCTTATTTAATGTGTTCCTTCGTTTCCGGGGCCAAAGGGCTAAAAAAACATGTCTCCCATTTGCCATATTCAATTACAGTGAAAAGTTACAGAACAGTTTTGAAACAGGATTAAGAAAATGTGGATTGATCGTACAAAAGGCCCTCTTGAAAAAAAGTATATTGAAATAAAAGACAAGTTTTTGTTGTTTATATGTAAAACTACCTACTGTAAAACCGCGATTCTCAGCCATCATTTAAAATTTTTGAGAATTTTTTTTAGATGAAAGTTCAGGCGTAGACCTATTCATTAACCCAAAAATCAAAATTTCAACAAAATGGTCGGTCTGAAGGTGCATAGTAACCTTAAGTGGTACTTTGTAGTATAGTCTTTTATTAGCAAGAAGCCATTTTAAATGGAACAATATTGGTTTCTCCTTTTCTTTTTCATTGTTTTATTTTTCTTTTTTTGTTAGAAACCTGTAAGTTAAGGTTAGCGTTTGTTTTTTCGTTTCTTGTTTTAAAATAATGGTATGCAGCCTTGAATCATTTCTTTGTATCCACTGCTTTAAAATCAATAATATTAAGTACTAATTCGCTCCAACAGTGAAAGGTTTTTCGCATAGCCTGTTTATAGTTCGGAAAGCTGTGATTTTTTATGGTGGCGTGGTGCTAATAACTACTAATTCGCTTCGACGAACAGCTCTAAAAAAATTGTTTATGAATCTCTTTTCGGTGGTCAATTCACATTATCAATCCAGTTGATAAAACCAAACCATCCTGTTATACTTCCCACCAACGCAGCCAACGCAGCACAATTTTTTTAGAAACCTACCTGTCCCCCTCCCCCCTCCCAATAAGTATAGCTTGCCATCCAAGTACTCAGGGTGCCCCCCCCCCCACCCTGGCTAAACCCCGGGGCATTTCACTATTTTGAAAAATTTTGGTCTAATTCCCTGCTATGTTGCCAGTTTAGACTGTCAAATGGCCCACCCGTTAGAGTTTCAGAGGGTCAAATCCGCGGGCGACCCTAAAAGCCGGAATGACAGAACGGTGGAATGCCGGAATGCTGGAATCACGGAATGGCGGAAAATGACCCCAAACTCTAAAAGCTGGGATTGCGGAACGGCAGAAAATGACTAGAAATACTAAATGACGGAATGGCGGAAAATCCCCCGAAATCCTAAAAGACGGAATGACGGGAAATCGTCCGAAATCCTAAAAGACAGAATCACGGAAAATACCCCGAAATCCTAAAAGATGGAATCACGGAAAATCCTCCGAAATCCTAAAAGGAGTTAGGAAAAAGTGAAAAAAGGAACGGGTTTGTGAGACCCACCCTGTGTAAAATACAGGGGATATTACATGCCCACGCATGGATATGAATTTTATCTTCAAGCATGAATGATATTCTGTTTGTCATATAAACAACAGTGCAAAAGGTGCGATTTATTTTGTAACCATAACGACGCTGATCTCTTCATGCGTGAAGATGACATGTTATTTTCACAGAGTTAACATGAGATTGTTATTTCTGAAGAGGCCGCCTTTAGTTATACCCATCAGAGCAATCTTATCTTATTTAACACAAGGCAGTTTTGAAGGCTGGAATTTTGATATAATTCGCTTATCAATAATGTGGTTAATTTGTTAAACACTGCGAATTCAGTGGTTTTTCCTTCGCTGCACTAAAAGGCCATAGCACATCCGTTCATCCTCTTTACTTCGCAAACTTCGAGGAGTTCACAAATTCGGCTTATAAAGACCTACACGGTAGCCTGTTCACTACGTGCATCGTGACCAAGGGCCAAAATTACTTTTAATGCCCAAACTCAGCACAGTTTGATTCAAAAAGTGGTTAAAAGTTAGTAATGCATTAGTTGTCTCTTCAAGGTTAGCAGCTTTTGCATAGTTTTTCAGTGAAAGTCATTTATTGTCAACGTTTGACAACGAAACGTCAACCTTTGTAAACATGGCTTATGTTAGTTATTGTTGAGATTAGTTCCAGTTAATTTTAACTCGACATTTCCTTGAGTTTAAAGTAAGCAGCTGTAGCATATTTTCGTAAACATTTCCTCAACATGGTTGATATTAATAGTTCCTGTTAATGTTTGTTACAGTTGATATTAATTTAAGCTGATTTATGCTTTCAATTAATCACTGCAGTTTTGTGCAGATTATGCAGTTTAAATTCAGGCGAAAAGCATGCAGATGTACACAAGGTTTAAAAGAGTCAATTAAGTATGCTATTATGGTTGATTGTTATGGCAATAAATAAGGAATAATTCCAGTCCAACATGATGTTACACATGATATTATACATAACAAGCAAAGATAATTTCTGTGGAACAAAAAGGGGATAGGTGAGCTTGTTGTCACTTATCTTGTTCTTCAAACTATCTTTTAAGCCTTTTTTGGGGGGTTGGGGGCTGAGGTGAGAAGCACATTTTGGCAGATATGTGGCTCTTGGCATTTGCCTTGTAGAGCGGGTGATTTTGTCATTTCCTCTTTTAGGATTTCGGGCAATTTTCCATGAATCCGTCTTTTAGGATTTCGGGCGATTTTCCGTCATTCCGTCTTTTAGGATTTCGGGTGATTTTACGCCATTCCATCTTATAGGATTTGGAGTCATTTTCCGCCGTTCCGTGATTCCGCTGTTCCACAGTTCCGTCATTCTGGCTTTTAGGGTCGCCCCAAATCCGCCACCCTCCAGGAAAAACAGAATCGCTTACCTTTGGAAACAAGTTCAGTAAAATTTTCAGCGACTATGAATTTCTTGTTCAGGTTGTCTTCGCACTACGCTTTAAACAAAAGCATATTCCACGATATAACTATATAAAAGGACAACAACAGAAAAACCCGCGTGGAATCGACAAGAGCAATGATCTGTGAACGCGGCTCACATGTTGAATCAAAGAATTGCGAAATCCTTTTGTTTCCGACCGTTGACAGACTTTTTGAATTTGACAGGAGAGTCAAATGCCCCACTGGGCAGGCCTCATTTTGGGTCAAATTCCCCATTGTACGGAGCTTAACACTGGTAAAATACACGTGGGGGGGGGGGGGGGGTTGAAAGTTAAATGGGAAATTAGGTTTGGATAGTTACAAACAACTTGAAGACATTATTTAACCAGAAGATTTACAAGTGAAAAAAAAAGGGGAGAATATAAACAGGCGTTCTTTGAAATAGAAGAGATGGTAGTGAATAAAATCAGGACACAATTTATTGTTGGTTGTTATAATATGTGCTAATTCAAAATTTGGTATCAAAAAACAATGGTTGTGATAAAACAACAGATAATGGTTTTATCAGTGGAATATCAAATTAGAAGAGTTCATTGATAGCAGGTATACGGTTAAAACAACAAGTTAATTTCCGGTGATGTAATAAGCGTTGCCCAATTTCGGTTACTTGAAGATAAGAGGGTGTTAATTTCATAGTGAAACAATGAGGACACTGTTTGCTGTTAAGTTTGTTCATAGGTTTAAGTACTTTGTTGATGAACTTTAAACAAGAAGTTTCAGTTTATCCGCAGAGATGCAAATTGATTTTTTTTTAAAGGGTTTACAGTTCTGAATTACGTATACTTATGCACGCGGCTGAAGAAAGAAGAAATTTTTATTTGAAATAAGGAAGGTAAAATACTTATTGTTATATGTGTGGTAAACTAAAAGCGGTATAAAGTTTGTAATTGTTTCAATGTGGCTGTTATTGTTTTCTTCTGTTATATGCTATTGTAGCTTATGATAAACGTTCTCTGTCATTCGAAATAATTAACTTAAATAAAAAAATGTTCAAAACATGACAAATTTTGTTTTCTTTCAAGTTATTCAGTGCCAGCAAAAAGCAGTGCTTGATTCACTTTATTTCGAACCTGTTGATTTGAAAGCACTGTTTCTTTTGTAATTCCTATTTCATACATATTGTATTCTTGTCCTCTGACAATTGTACGTATGTGTTCATAGAGAATAAACAGGTTCTCAGCCAGACAGAACAAAGGGAAAGAACTTGAATTGTGGACATCCTATTGATGCTATGTAGCCTGAGTATCAGGCTTTTCTTTTTCCCCTGGGGAGGTGCTTGTAAGTTTTATATAGGAATGTGTGGCGAAGGTTCTTGAACCCTAACCCTATTTAGGGACTAAAGTGAAAACTGAAAAATTAAGGCCCAAACGTTCGTTTAGGCAGTCATTTTCACACTCCACTATTTTACACGAACCCGGCCCATTCTCGCAATTTAGAGCTCGTGATACGATGACCTGAAGAAAATTACTTCAACCCAAGCTTGCAACCATAATGGCTGACTCAGACTGCTAGTGAGCTGTAGACACTAGACCACACGTGACAGGCGCTCGTGATCAATAGCAAACATCTGCCTGAACACTCTGCTGAATTTAAACTCCTTCTTTAAATATAACAGGCATTTAGCAAAGGTTTAACTCACCGGAAATTAATTTGTTGTTGTTATCAATGAACCTTCCTTTTGTTTCTCCCAGTAACAAAATGTGTGAGTTATAACCTGTTTCTTATAACAGCAAGTCATTTACGCAAGTCACGAGTGGAAACGTGATCTGTGTCATATGAAGATTTTCATTTCACTTCAAGTTTTGCTATGTACTATACTTGTATGTGTTCCCACAAATAGCCCTACTTGTTACCAGCTTTATTTAAATGCTGTAAAGATGACTCGCAGCTGACAAAGGTTAAAAATGAGACTTATTTTTATGAAATACAACATGGTGAAAAAACATTCATTTACGTGTCCCCTAGGATAAATCGTGCGCGACATATCGCGGCATGAAATAATTGACATATCACTTATCCAAAAGAATGCTCGTTTAAAACGTATTACCGTTACTGCAAATAAATATTTTACCTTCAATATCTTAAATAAGCCTTTCTTCCCTCTTCAGAGTGAAATAATACGATTTCAGAATTGTAAACTCTTTCAGGAAACTTGCATCAGTGCAGATAAAGTGAAACGTGATGACTAAAGTACATCAACAACGTACACAAACTTCAAAACAGGAGAAACAACAAACAGTATTCTCATTGTTTCTCTATGAAATTGTTATCTTTAAGGACATTTCGCAACGCTAACCAAAAATTAATTAGCTGTTATCAATGTTTTTGGAGCAGTTCCTTTGAGTTGCCCGTCTGCACAAGTTTATCCGATACCAAACTCTTGACCTATCGCTATGGGACATGCTTGACACCTAAAAAACTTGTATGTGCAAACCATCATGGGTTTTCACGTTAGCGCAAATTTATGCTGTACTGGATAAACCACAATGCAACCGTAGAAAACAAAACAGTACAACCCATACCGAAGATTCAACCAGCGTAAGAGCGTAAAACCTCTTGCAAAATCTACCCTTGTAATGTACCAGTTACTTCCAAAACCGCCCATCCCCCCCGGGCAATCCCCGGGCATTTGAATCGTGTTAAGCTCCGTACAGTGGGGAATTTGACTCAAAATGAGGCCCGCCCACTGGGGCATTTGACTTTCCATGCGAAGTTTTCTGTTGTTGTCGTTTTATATAGTTATATCGTGGAATATGCCTTTGTTTAAAGTGTGCAGCGAAGACAAGCTGAACAAGAAATTCGTATTGGCTGAAAATTTTGCAGAACCTGTTTCCACAGTTGCTTTAACATGCCTGGAGGGTGGGGGATTTGACCTTCTTGAAGCTTTAACGGGTAGGAGATTTGACCGTCTAAACTAGCAACATAGCGGGAAATTTGACCAAAATTTTTCACAAAAGTCAAATGCCCGGGGGTTTTCCCGGGAGGGGGGCATGGGAATTGAACGGTACATAACACAAGCTGGGTCTGTGTCTGCTGGTTGATGACAGGAGAACTAACTCGTGATACAATCACCTGAAAAAAATGACTCGAACCCAAGGTTACAACCAAGACTACTAGTTCACCGTAGACACAAACCACATGACAGGCACTCGACTCTCGTAGACAAATAAATAAATAAATCAGGTGATGGCATAGCGTGGCTTTACACTTCGTGTAAGCCACACAATAAATTGTGTTTACACACTGAGATTTTAAGCTAGTGAGTAAATGACATCAATTTCTCTAGATCCTTCTAATGTCTAACCGGTCCGTTTTGAACGTGAGTGATGGCGGACCGTGAAATCCAAAACTCAAAATAAACAGCCTTCGGATAAAACTCAAAGCCCAAAACTTTGCCAGTTAGGTGTTAAGCAAACACACTTTCAAAATCTGAAGGCAAAAAGGAAATGATTTTTTCATCATAGTAGAACTTTAAAGAGGTAGATTGATTTTACACAAAAATCTTTTTGTGTCAACTTTTTTTCAACTACATTTAGGAGCAAAGGGTTTTTAACATCACTTCGTATAGTGTGACCATCCAAGTGAGGGTTGGTGACTGACATTTTTACAACCTGAGCGGAAGTCATATTAGTGAGATAATGGTTTGACGCTGATTTTTTTTTGGATGTTTCATTCTAGATGTCTTGGCTGGTGCTTAAGCCTTCATCAGTTCAAATATGTTAGTATGTGTGATTCAGTTAACACCACGACGAGCGTGCGCTGAGGAAAAAATGTGCGAAGTTTCTTGAAAACATGGCTTGAGACTTATGCACATGCGAGAGATTTGTAGACCTCTGGGATGGTGATGTGGTCATTTCCAAATTGCAGATCCTGTACTGAAAACCAAGAAAAGTCCTTGGTGACAGTTAGCCTCACGTCCAACAACTCTGACATTTCCAAAATTCATTCAGAATCAAAAAAAATAGGTAAAAAAAAAATGGTGTACTCATCTGAGGATGATCAAACTAAACAAACAACAGATACTTTCGGGTTCAATATTCCTATTTATGAAATGAAATCTTACAGGTCCCTCCAGATACTGCAATTTTACTGCTGGATCTTGTTTGTTTGGTGGCTGTGGTTGGTTAGGATCATGGCCATCAGCTTCAATCTTAACAGCTCCTTTGGGAACAGGATATGACGTGGGAATACACTCACTACCTTGAGTTGTACAGAGAATGCTTGGTGCAATGAAATCTAGTGTCCACATATCCAGTGGAATGGCAGTGATGGAGTCCTAACATAAAAGAAATTGTTACATATAATTAAGGACTTTCACAAAGACGAAAGCCTTCCTTCTTTCCTTATTAAACTGCACTCAATTACACATGAGATGAACAAGAGTAGTACAGAACTACTGATTAACATTGTTGTGCAGAAAACAGAGCAGGGCTGTCATTAAGGGCCATAACCCATAACACCTGTTATGTTTGATGGACCCTTGATGTTACAGGTGAACTGGACTGTAGTTGATTCAATCCACCTAAAAATGTCGTTTGTCACATGTGAAGATCACAGCTACAGAATATTAGGAAAGGTGCATCCTTCAACCTATTTGCTGTTCATAGTCAAGTGTATTACCACGCACTTTCATTTGATCCTAGATTGCAATATAGAAGGTGACCTTATTTAAATGATTTGATGATGCTAAATCAGATTGTACAAGAAAAAGTAGAAATAATCTCATGTGCAAAATAAACAACACATTTTAATACAGTTACATTATATCAAATATATCCATATAATATTATTATCAATTGTATTTAACCCATTGACGCCTGTGCTGCCCGTAACCGCCCATGCGGAAAACCTCTCCATTTCCCTGTGCCCCCCGTAACTGCCTGAAAAAAATGTGCGTGGAGTCTAGGTACTCTCCCCACTCTCCCTTAGGGGATTTTGTTATTTTGTTGTCATAGTGATAAATAGGGGTAGTTAGCCAATCATTTGCCGTCTTTTGCGCATTTTTTGACAGCTGATGAGATGCTCCACGTGGTGGGGAGTTCTTAAAAAATTTTCTCAAGCGTGCGACTGAATCTTTGTGAGATCATGGCTGAGAATGTTGAGGGCGAACTTGAACTTCCAGCTGTCTTTGATGACTCAGGGGATGAAGGAAGCTTTGATGGATTTGAGGGTAGACGTAGAGATTATGATAGTGACAGTGATGTAGATCTTGTAGGTTTAGAGGACGACGATGGCAGCCCAGCACCTGGAGGAACCGATGACCATCTCAGCAACTTCCCCATTCCGGACTTCACAGCAGGCATCTGGCCTTAATTTTAACTTACTTGATATTCCTAATCCTTTAAATTACTTTGTAGAGTTTGTAGATGATAATTTATGGGGTTTGATTGTCGAGGAAACTAACCCCTACGCCAGGCAAAAACTTTCAAATTCACCCGAGCACCTCGCTAATTTTGTTCCTGTCACGTGCGCAGAGATCAAGGCATTTATGGGAATAAACATAATTATGGGTATCACTAAACTCCCTCAGGTAGCATTATATTGGTCATCGGATGACTTCTTCGGAAACCAAGGTATTAAGAAGGTTATGACTAAGAATAGATTTGAGGAAATTAGCAGTTCGGGCGAGGAAATTATGATTTTACGATTTCTCGTTTTCAGGTATGAGATTATTTGGCTTCTGTTTGGCTTCTATTTGGCTTCATTTTATTTGGTATTTGGCCGCCAATTTACCACAAAGAAAATTTGGTTTGTTTTTGGCGTTGTCTTAATTACCCAGTTTGCTTATCTCTCACTGTGTAAATCAATTTCGATGTTTTGCCGCGCGGCACACAAAATATTTATGCTCTCTTTTCAATGTGGTTTTTCCTTAATGTTTGGCTTTTTTTACCCGATACTGCTTGACAAGATTGCTTGCAAATTTATCACAATGTAGATGCTATCAATTTCTCGATGTTTGTTTTTCTTCGGCTGGACTAATTAGTGATTTTACGAATTTCACTTTTCTTTGATATGGAAAATTTGTCGCGCAGCAAAAATTCTTGCTTTTAAATCAGTTTTGGACTATATTTTGAGTTCATTTGGCCTTTGTTTTTAGAT